>PPHD01003892.1:0-30074 GCA_002909625.1 Bambusicola thoracicus | reverse complement strand
GTGTGAAACATGCATGCCAGCTAGAAGAGAGGGGCCGATACAGAAACAGAGCAAGGAAAGAGACACGTAAGATCTCACTGCTCCTCAAGGCTGTCCATGTTGTAAGAAACTTGACCATGCTCACCACTGGTTACTTGTGCTGAGGACATGAACAATAAAACTATGTGAGCAATCAAGTATATGCAGCAGGTGCATGTATTAACACTTGTACCTTCTAAACTTTAATCAGGAAATTCATAATACATTTATTTCCAAAGCTCTGGAAGTTACTCTGCTCTTGAAAACAAAGGCACAAATCAGCCCAAGTTCAGACATAACATTACACCTGGCCAGAGCAATGATGATGTACCTCAGGTACACAGCACTGAGGCAGACTGAGGTCTCCTCAGTATCACAGTGGAAGTTCTGAAGAACCCTCCTACCTAATCTTGATACTTTCATAAAGGAAAGTAGAAAGTGATTCATCTTTTTGATCAAGATTTATAACCGCAAAATACCTTCTTGTCCAGGTACTGAAAATATGTCAGGCTTACATTTCTGAAAGATATTTTGCTGATGTTGCTACCATTACCAATAAAAGGAAATTATCTTTCAAAAGGATGGCACTACTATCTATTTTCTTCCCGTAGATGTATGATGTCTGCATAGGTTCTGTTTAGTCCTCAAGACAACAACAGAGCACAGTCTTACACCAGGTCTGCCTGTCATAAGGTGCTGATACACAACATGCAGTAAGTGCAGTGCAGGCAGACGTGAATAAATTCCTGGTTTCTATACCCTATAAACAGAGCATTTTATAAGAATCCATATACTGCATTCAATATCTAAAGGTATTGAATGATTTCTCGGGGGTTTGTGGACCAGCAAATCCAGCATCAGAAGTCACAAGCTTTGAACATGTGTGCATAGGCACACTCACCTGTCACAACATACCCCTTTGTGTTGTAGAAGCAGTCTTTGTATATATTTCAGCTAATTGTTCATAACTTCTGTGAGATCATATCTTTTTTTATAACTTGGAAAAGATGTAAACTTCATTTGTGAAGGATTGATACTACATAGTAAAATGATCTATTTTAGAATGCAAAACACTTAGCAAATTTCACTTTCCTCCTAAACCCAGCAAACCTCCCCTAATCCCACCCTCTTTTAAGGGTAATTAAAAGTTTTCTGAATTTGCTTACTCAAAAATATGTTTCCATTTTTGAGGCAAACCTCAACAACCCATTTCTCCAGGATAATCTAATGCATTATGCACTTGTAAGTTAAGTCTCATTTAATATGAGTGAGACATGAATTCACAATAAGTTGCTGTTGAGCACTACCAGCTAAAGATATTCCCACTTCTGTAGCAGCAGCAACTATTTCAGCTTTAAAATAAACTAAGAGGAGAAAAAAAAACAAACTTTGCTGATTACTCACTGACAGCAATGGTGACAGCTCAGCTTCCAAAACCTTAATTTATTAATCTGGAATTTAGGCATTATTGTTAGCAGAAGGAAATGCAAAGCTCTATATTTGAGGAGGAATTTGGAGAATAGAGGGGTGAAAAGACATAGAATAACACTAAAATGAAAGATTGTAACACACAATCATAAAAGAACAAATCTATAAAAAGACAACTATACCAGGCAAGTAACAATACTCACTTCTCTTAAGATACTATTGGAATACTCAGATGTTTATCAAATACTCTTTTAGTCCCTTGTTAAAGTTGTCCATCCACTCCAAATAAAGACACCTAATGAGAAAAGTCTTGATCCCGTTATTTTGTGGCAAGTACTTTCTACAAAAGTACATTTGAAATTAGTCCAGAAGTTAGACTAGATATCAGGAAGAAATTTTTTACTGGGAGGGTGGTGGGACTCTGGAACAGGTTGCCCAGTGAGGCTGTGAATGCCCCTTGCCTGGAAGCATCCAAAGCAGGGCTGGATGGGGCTGTGAGCAATCTGGTCTATGGGAGGTATCCCCCTTACAGCAGGGAGGTTGGAACTAGATGCTCTTAAAGGTCCCTTCCAACCGACACTGTTCTATATATATATATATGTTCTATATATGTTCTATATTTTCCTCCACTGACATTGGTGATTCTGTCCAAACAGTGAAATGGAAATTAAAGATTATCTGAAAGTAAGTATGACAATTGCTTCTCATGTGGATGGAATTTCTTGAAAATATTATGAATTGGATTATTCACAAAAAAGTCTTTCACTTCACCATAAAGATTAAAGGATCCATAAATATCATTTGATCTTCAAGAACCATCTTGCCAAGAAGTCACTATGCTGTCAGATAGCAAGCAGCGGGATTCTACATGCTGATTTCACAACCTGCGGAAGGTGCATCTGTGCAGGAAATTTGATCTTTCAGTGACCAAGACTTCTGTCTCAGGCATGGTCCATGGGAAAATGAGAATGTGCAGACCAATCTGACCAACTCTAATTTAGAGTCTGATAACAATTTGAGATAGGAAGCTGAAATGGAAGCCCACTTCAAACAGTGCAAGTGCATCAGAAATTCTGTCCCTGGAGCACAGGGTTTGTTACTTAGGAATCCCATAGATCCTCAGTGACTATGAAAAAACAGGAATACCTGAAAAAAAAAAATCACAGAATGGTTTGGGTATGAAGGGACCTGTAAAATTATGGAGTTCCAACCCCCTGCTATAGGCAGGGATACCTCCCACAGACCAGGTTGCTCACAGCCCCATCCATCCCAGCCTTGAATGTTTCCTGGCAGGGGGCACCTACAATCTCACTGGGCAACCTGTTCCAGTGTCTCACCACCCTCACAGTAAAGAATTTCTTCCTGATACCTAGTCTAAATCTACCCTCTTCCAGCTTAATGCTATTTCACCTCGGCCTGTCGCTACGTGACCTTGTAAAAAGTTCCTCCCCAACTTTCCTGTAGGCCCCCTTCGGGTACTGGAAGGCTGCCATAAGGTCTCCCCGGAGTCTTCTCCAGGCTGAAGAGCTCCAACTATTACCTTCTTATCACAGGCCAGCTTACCAAACCACTGGGGAATATCTAGATATCTTCCCAGGCCCCAAAACAGAAGAAAACAACTTGTAAAGAGGGAATATAGGAAATGAAAGAGGGGGGTAAGAAGGAAATAGCATGTCAGAAGAAATGAACACCATCCACTGGGATGGGAGAGGCAGGCAACCCTCTTGGAGTGCAGAGCTTCCACACCACTTTGTAAGAAACACGTGTTCAGAAAGTTACCACGGTTCACAACACAGGTGGGTGTGTTGTTTGTTTAAAAATTGAAAAACATGGATTAATCAGACAGTTTGCAAAATGCAAACATACACATACTATGTCTCTTTGTGAACAAAATGAAAGCTGTAAGTCACAATTTAAGCCATCTCTTAAAAATAACCATTCATATTACAGGCATACACCTTTCATTCTTCACTAGTGGCCTTGGTACTTCAGGTAAGAGTTGACTGCACCTGTCTCTGAGCTTCTGAGAAATTACAGTACTTCACAAAGCCCTCTCATCTGTTTTTCAGAATGTTTAGCAACTGTACTTCCTCCTCCTTCAGTCTTTCAGAAAATACACAAAGGGAAAAAAAACGCTATTACAAGAAGTCCTTTTTAGGAGCTCCTAGCCTTGACATCAGGTTAGTGCATATAGTCTTCAGTCTTCTAAATAAAAATTCCACTCTTATTCTATTGCCACTCAAGGTAACATGTAGTAGTTCCTCTCTACTGTCCAATGAAAGGCTTCAAAAGCCATGAGGCATCTTTAAATAATTGATGTGAAGGCGGCAAAGCCATCAGCAGCCACAAAAGGTGAAAACAAGGTCCCTGTGTTTACCACAGGAAAAAAACAGGTCATTTTGCCCAGGAATCCAAAGCTGCCAGTGACCATTCCAGTTCTCAGTACCTTGGAGAAACAGCTCTATTCCCAAGCACACCTAGACCTCACCTTTTCCCTATCCTGCTCCTGTGCATACACCAAAGGCATCAGAGGATTCAGCAGAGGCATCCAACCCACACTACTAAGCACATCAACTTTGCTCTGTTGCCAAGAGCATAACAACATACCTCAACTAAGTGTTCTTAATGATGGATCTACCAACGCCAACTGGACAGCGAATGGAGAAATGAAGTGTGTTTAAGAGTCATAGTAGCAGCTACTATGCCATTCCCAGAGTAGATGCTGGTGAGCTACACAAAGTTTTGCATATAGAGTAAGTATGGAAAAATACACATGGTCCTCTGGACAGTATACCTACTACTGCTGGAAACATGAGGTCTGCACCAGTATTCCATCTCATCTCTCACCAATACCACACTCCATCCATACCATTTCTCCAAGCGCTGTCTTGACCTGCTTAAACAAAGAGGTGGTGGACTACAGCAGGCACCTTCCGCTCCAGTACTCTATTCTCTGGTGAGTTTCATCATTCCAGTTTGGAGATTGAGTGTTTTTCGAGACATACTTGGAATCATCTAGACCTTCAAGAAAGTTCTAGAAAGGTCTTGGATGAGACCGTCAAGATCACCAATTCCAACCATCAACACAAAATTTTGACAGGCTTTTGACAAATCACAAAGCTTGCAGTACTTGTCATGAGAAGTGGCACCTGATCTTGCCATTTTCCAAGTACTAGGTAAAAAATTTTTTTCCTAAACTTTTACTTTGATCCCAAATCCCATCATTTCTACTAGTTTCTATACTGCAGATTTACAGTGCAGACAAACATAAAATGAACACAACACACTGAGGGAACAATTTATTATGTGAAAGTTATCAAAATGCTGAGTTTGTTCCCAGGCTTTTATGTCCCATCACTCACACAGGATGAGCAAACAATATTTTAATAATAAATAACACCACAGCACTCTGTTCACTCAAAAATTCTTGTAAATGATTTAACACAGATGTGCACAACCTGAATCAATTTTCATGTGTTGATCTGTGATACTGACTGCTTGGGTTTTAATGCAAGACAGAGTGCACGATGAATATAAATCTATCACCTCAAGAAAACAATTTACATTTAATTTTAGCTTGTCTCCTACATATAGAAATAAAATGCTATAGCTGAAGAAAAAAACAACCACTAATAGCTTATTTCATGCATACAGTATCCTGTCTAGGAGGAGAATGCATCAGAAATACCTTTGTAGGAAACAAAGCACCTGAAATTTACTTACAGTTTTTGGAATATAAATCACTGTGTTCAAAGCCACATTAAAAAAAGTGAAATGCTTATGGGACATTCATCATCACGATCCAAGAACTAATGAATACCGAGTAAAAATATCAGCCAGCATGTAACAGGTAGTAATTGATTTTAATGCATAATTAAGTTGTGTTCCTTACTACAATATAACATTTGAAGGTCAAAAGTATAAGCAGTTTTAAAAAGGAATTAGTTTAACAGGGATTTTCATATGCAGCTTCCAATGAGTTTCTAGGATATCAGCTGCAAAGGAGAAGGAACCCTTCTTGGTATCAAAAATTAAACTCCATTAGAGGTTTCTTGCATACTTTCTTGAAGACACTTATAGGCAATTGTAAGAAATAGATTTCTAAGCAAAATTAATTAACCTTTTGCCTGATACATCATAACTTCCCCAAGGACATAAAAATTATAGAAGTATACCTTGTATTTCTTTTAGTTTAGACAATGGGGCAAATAATTTCAAGCTTTACTGTCATCCAGCCCTTCAGGCCTGTCCCAAACACAGCTACATACAGCCACAAGAAGCAAAAATAGATTTTTTTCTTGTTGTTCTGTATGCAAGAAAAAAAACACAGACCAATAAAGTTCATCTTTGAAGCATCTTACTTAGAATTCCATTAAATCTTATTCAAATGTCCTCAGATCTCAAGTCAAAATGTTCAATTGATGCTTTTAGAATAAGACATCCAACCCATAGAAAACTGCTGATTCACAATTCTACCTGAATCAGTTAGTGTAACACAGCACTACATCAGATAATCAACATAAAGATATTGACTCCATAAAATACCCTGTCTTTCAGAATTCATAAAGCACTGGGAAAATAAATGAAGTTGACCTGCTACATGCCATCATCCACTAAATCTATGCTTGCCCTAAAAACTTATTTTCGTCCTTCACTGAGGAGAAGGATGATTGCCAAGCATAAACCACAGACAAACAGATGATATATTGTCTTCTCTAATCCACAGTTGGAATGCTTCAGTAACTTTGGTACATGTTGTTTTTCAAGAGAAGAGCAAAAACTTCAGCTAGCAATTTGTCTGATGCTTCATCTCTGGTTTCATAGAGTTTAAAATACTGGATATGTGAAACAGAACTGCTCAGTGAGAATACTGAAGGGACCAAGCTTTTTCAGTCCAGTATGGAGGAGGTAAACGAGTTCTCTAACAGCAGCACACAGCTGTTTGAAGGGCAGTAACAAAGCTCACAAACAAGCTTTTCCTGGCGTTAGCGGAAAATATACCAAGGAGCAATGATCACAACTGAAGCTTAGGTGGTTCGAGATGAATATGAGGAAAAATTCCTTTGCTAGGAGGTAGTGCAGCATTGGAACAGGTTGCCTGCAGAGGCTGCAAATCCTTTTTGGTGGGTATTGTTCACAACATGGCTAAAGAAAGCCTTGCTGGATAGATCCTGTCTCACCAAGATTCCTGAGCCAGTTCAGAGGCTGGACTAGGCCACCCTCAGAGCTCACTTCCAGCCAACTCGGCCACTACTTTAGGTCACAAAAAAAAACAACAAGAAAGCAACTACACAGTACTATATGTAAAGCACTGCATTTAACTAAAGATAATAAACATCAGTGGAATAAATAAGTCAGATGGTTTAAAATGCTTTCAAAATAAAAATTCATACTGCACATACAGAGAGGAGGACAACACCACCTCTCCATTGTTTCTTGATTTTAAGTCTAGGCTATACAGTCAAAAGTTAATTATTAACAATGTTATTTACAAATACTAAGCCTGTTTCATCTGTAAACAAAAACAGCTGTGGTAAAAACTAATTAAGAATCACAGGATGGTTTGGATTGGAAGGGACCTTAAAACTCCAGCCCCTGCCATGGGCAGGGACACCTCCCACTAGGCAAGTTGCTCAGGTTTTTGCAATGACATTGTGACTCACTCTGCCCTTTGCTGTCCATACCATTTTGTTATGCAACAATCCTGTTTTATTATTTGTTACCTTGACAGGAAACGATTGATTACAACATGCAGTAAATAGCATGGTCTTTGGACAATCATAACTCAGTGGGTTGTTCTCTTCAGCTATAATCTCATCACTCCTTATGCAGTGATTCATTTTTGTGCCTCTCTTCGGCTGTAATTTAAGTGAAGAAGGTTCATTCCATCACATAACTCTTCATTGTTATTTGTCATTCTACCATTTCTTTAGCTAGGAAAACACTACACCCTGTTGACTATCACAAATTATTCAGTTATTTTCCTTAGAGTAGCATTTATTTTCAGAAGGGTTGCTTCTTCACAAGACAGCCTTCATTGTGGTTCAGTTGACACTCTTGCCTAAACTGCAAGTAGGTTTTCTTTCTTGCCACTGACAGTACACTGGGATTTTAAGATAATGGATTTCCACATACAGGACACACTACTATCTTCACAAAAAACTTACTGTCTTATACAATATATATATATCAAGCTAGATTTGCAGACTATTAAATTTAGTGAAAACAAGTACAATAACTTCAACAAGCTATAGAAACAACCTAATCAGGTAATCTAATTAACAAGGAAATCCTTATATGATGTGCAGGTTGTGAGCAGGGTGGTTGGGGGTGCTTGCATGCACCATAGGGCAGTCGCAGTGGTGCCTGCATGCACTGTAGAGTCATGGGTGGTGCCTGTGAGCACCAGGGGGTGGACACCTTGGGAGGTGGTCAGCTGGTTCTTGTCAGCACCTGGGATGGACACATGGGCAGGACATACAGGTACTTAGGGGTGATATTTGTTTAGGTATATAAGGTTTTACTGCTGCGCAATAAATCTGACATCTTGGTGCTAGACAGTGTGTCTGTCCCACTTGTCCCTGAGCAGGGGGCATCCAGAGCAGAGGGGGATAGCCTAGCTGGTTTGCCGCTTAGTCAGCGCTGGTCATTGAGCGCAGCAACTTGATATAAAATACTAGCTCTACCATGAGATTATAACATAAGAATTACACTATTAATGTTCTTTAACCTAAGTGTTTTACTGTGGTGGTGCCTCAATTACAAAGACGGAAGCCCTTGAGCCTGAATTAGGACTGCAAAAACTAGAAGAGACCAAACCCCAAGAGAAAGAACTAAGAGCTCTTAATCCAGGTGGCAACCAATTCTTCCACCTCTTGAACTTGTGAACCGTCTGATTAAATAAACACTCCCAAAACTTCCTCCTCTTTTTAAGGGCTTCTTGCATGCACATGGACAGGCTAGCAGATCACAGGTATACTTTACAACTTATTCAACACAGTTGATCTGTTCCATTATTATTTTCTTCCCTTTTGAGTATGAAAATAAATGGTTACTCTCACTACAGAAAAGTGGAAGAACTTCCAGATTAGCACTGAAGGACACAAGAATGCAAATGACAAAGCTTCCCAATGAACAATTCTGACTTCTGTAAGCAGAAGCAGATCTTTCCACTTCATAAAAGTAAGGTGCAGTATTACTATAAGCTTAACTAAACCTAACTCCTAGGGCCACCTTTTCTGTATCAGATTTTCTCTCTATTCCGGGGTCACAGTACCCCAAGGGAGCTGTTACGGTCAAGCTGTTCATATTATGATCTAGTGAACCCTAAGGGAGAGCATCACTTAATCAGTTTCAGGCTGAATCTCATGAGGAGTCTCAGACTTTATTCTTTTATCCTGAAGACTGAATACATCTTATATAATAATTGGGAACAACTACAGTTTTGTATCAAATTATCTGAAAAAAAGTTCCTGATGCCTGCAAAGTATTGTTCTCTGTATTTCACCAGCCACACTACATTAACATACCTCCATAATTTCTCAGTATGTTAATAAGGGCAATGTTCACCCTTAATTTGTCACATTTGACATAGCTCATTGTTCTCAGTTTCCAAAACAAGTCAACACCAGTCTGATGTGGGAGTTGTGGGAGTGTAAAAAAAATTGATCGAACTGTGAACTGGATCTTGTTTTGGCTGAAAACCAAAACATTCATTCAATTGACCAATCAAAAGTAGATCATTTCACCCATATCCTAGATTTGCCCAGTAGAGGTGAAAAAGTTTCAGAAAACACTTCATGTTGTGTGAAGAAACAGGAAAAAAAGATAATCAGATGTCAACATGAGTCTACATAGCAAAACTTACAGCCGCTACTCAGGAGCAAGCCACAGACAAATATTTGCCATAGAAACAGTAATATTAAATTAGGTTAATGTCTTTCTGTATTACTGACCATCTGTAGTTTTAACTGCACATTAAATTAAAAGTCACAATAGCTCTTCATTATGAACTTAAATTTCATTACTGACTTCTATATTCAACAATTTTACTTTTTTCAAGTAAGGCAACATCTGTTACATCCATTACAGACTATTCTTTCTTTAGGAACACTGACTAGAATTCTAAAGTGAAATGACATAGATGCTAAATGTGTTTAAATTTCACATGTACTTCAGGTAACACCAGAATACTGAGATTCTCTCACTCCTAACATGGCAAGCCTTTTATGCACAGTCACAAAATGACCAATGCACTTCATAACAAAGATTTACTGGACTCACTGTAAAGCTTCCTGGAAGTCCACTTATTGTACTATGTACACACAAAATAAAAAGCTAGTCAAAACAGTAAAGTACACCAGATTAGGGTCCAAAGTTAAACTGGATAAAGTCTGCAAGTCTAAAGGAAAAGAAAATGTTACGTTTATTTGGTTTTTGTTTTTTAATATTCACAGCACTTTACCTAAAAAGAAAAATACTAATATTCTAAATTAAAAAAATACTTTTAAAGTTCAGTGTATTCCATGACATTCCACAACAAGAATGTATACAGCACAAATATGCAACAAAAGGGGGGAAACCCAACCACATTATTTTATTTATATACGCTTTAGTTAAGAAGTTTCCCGCAGGTGGCCAGGCAATCCTATTTCATTAATATGTGTAGCTATTTCTATTCTTTTCCATTTTTAACGGATATATCCTTGTTTTCTTCGTTATTACTTGGACAGTGAAAAGAAATGAAAACCAGCCAAACAACATTTTTTCAAAGAGAAAATCATCCTATTAAGAAGATTCTCTAAGTGTTCTGCTCTTGTTTTCTTGCAGTTTTTCCAGAATATGCTAATCAAAAAAAGATTTCTCAAATTCAGAGATAACTCCCCTGTTGGCATGACACACAATGGTGTAAACAGGCCATCATACAGTGTGGTTAAGCTATCTAAGATGACTGTCATGGTCAAACATGGTTCTGATCCCACCTCATCCAGCAACATTTCCAAGTAGTCATTCCTTGCTTTAAAATCAGTGCTGACCCTTGTCTACTGCTTCAGCAAGCTTCTTCGGCTTATTAAAGCAGCAAAAATAAATCCAAACACACTAATTCACGAAAGAAAAAAAAAGAAACATGCGCAAGTAGATCTCCAACAGCTGAAGCTAGTTTCACAGCAATCTAAGCCAAATTGACTCCTGGCTGGCATAGAATCTTACCTCCCTCTGGCCACATGTTCCCACTCTCTCTTTCGTGCCAGCTTCAACATTCATCAGATTCTGTACAGAACCACTCCAGCAAGCTGAATCAGCAGAAAGTCATGCACCAAAGAGAAGAAAAACAGCTTTCTGCTGAGCCAGTGCACTGGAACAGGTTGGTACAGGTCCTAGTGAACACAAGAGCTCCAAGCTCAGCCTCCACAGCCAGCAGGGAGATCAGCCCAGGCTGCCACAAAAGCACACTGGGGACTTTGCTCACCAACATGTCAGACAAGTAGCAGAGCTTGTCACCCCAGGGAACAGAACTGTAAATCCAAGAAAGTGGTGACCCCTCTGGCAGAAGCAAGCTGCTAGATTAGCCTGCTTCACCCTCGTGTCTGGAGTAGCACAGCCATGACTAAATTCCTAGGAAAATATCCCTTCATTCAATGACATCCTGTATTCTGGTCCTTCAGTAAAGCACTGCTAATTATGTGTTTGAGTGTTTTATAAGTCTGAAGCATTTCCGAACTTTTACCTTTCAACTAACTACCTCTTCCTTTGCATACAAGCCTTGTTTGTGCAGGGCAAAGGTGAGCAACTGCCCCTACTCTCATGCATGTGCTGAACCTACCAGAAATTTAACTTGCACATAATCACTATCAGTTTAACAGACTGAAACGCTTAAATTGACAGTCAGCTAAGATGCATCAACTCCTTTTGAGCTCTGCAAAAACATCAGTAAGTTATTTAATGCTGAACCATGCTAACATTTTGTCATTGTATTTTTGAGTGTGTGTGTGTATCGTGTGCGGTTACAACTATTTTCAACAAGCTTGTAGATAAAGGTACAGGGAATCATCAAGCAAGGGAAGGACAAACTCATCCACCTCACAAGATATTCCTATTGGATGCCTTAAGAAGGCTGCTGGCAGGCTTTGTGCCTGCTTTCCAGTGCAGAGTCTTTTGAACAGATGGAAGGGAGGAGCGACAGCCACAGCAGAATGTTCATCATTTACACATTCTTTACACTAGTAAGGTACATGCTTTCAGAGAGGGATGTCAGGACAAAATAATAATGAAAATTTAAAAACTAAAGAAGTGTTATTTACTACTCATTAGTAGCATTTTACCCAAGAGAAACTCTAACAACAAACTTTGTCTCACACCAAGAAAACAAAGAATACATATGCATGTATATAACTGCAGAAATAACTGTTTTCCAATCAATAAAAAAATCCCCAAAGGACCTTTAAAGTACAGACACCAGAATTAGCACTTCATGTTTTGCTACTAAAGAAGTTGTACAAGAACCAACACTGGTTTTGCACCCTGCCCTCAACGAGGCAAAATCCTGCACATGTGCCAAGCCTCAGTGGCAGCTGCTAATCCAGCACCTGCCCAGGAATGCACTCACACAGCTGGGGCTGTGGGGAGCCACAGGGTGAGCACATTGTGAGCTTTCCTCTGCAGCAAGATCCCTCAAATTGCTGTGTTTTTCTCATCTACAACAGAATGTTCCTGCTGCTCAAATGGATGCAAAACCACATGAATTGTAGAAGTTATTAAAGCATTAAGGTTCTATGATAATTACTAAATGCCAGTATACTTGGAATCCAATTTGAAATATGAACAGTAACTGGTATTTTCCCTGGAAACAAACCTTATGAAAACAATTCTCTGTAAAATTTCCTCCAGAGTGAAGAGGAAGGCAGCCACATGTACCACCCTTAGTGACCATGGAAAATGTGATATGGGCATCGCTTGTCAATTAACAATGAAAAGTGAATTAAAGAAATAACTTCAACCGCTGACAAGGTCCAATGGATTCCACACCACATCAAATAAAAGCTTATTTCAGTCACTAAGCCTACCTATAGAGCTACCTACCTATGAAGTTTGCTCCCAAGCTCCTGTCTCCACACTTTCTTGTGCACACTAGTTCTTACCTTCTGTTTGCCAAGGCTTGCCATCCTTACCTACACGGAAATAGTTACATGTGGACAACTTTTAAATCTAGATGTTCCTCCACCCAGGGATTTACAAGACAAATCAGTCATGCATTTTATTTCATGGCATGTTAAATATCTGGATGCGTTTGGTGGGCAACACATATCTATGCTACCATTAGGTTGGAGGAGCAATCTTTTGGAGTGCACTTCACCACCCTTAGAGCACATGCTTTTGGTTCACACAAGGCAAGGCACAGATGCGCCCCTACCGAATTGATTTTGGGAGAAACCGACTGGGTCAGCACACTTCAGCAGAGCTGCTAACGCGAGCCAACCCATCACAGGAATCCAGTCCCACCAACCAGGCTAGGGCTGGTCACAGAGGGGACAGCAGGTCCTCGGCATCAATTGTTCAGCGTGGAACACCCTAGCGGTCCTCTCGCAACCCACAGCCGGGAACCCCCGCGTCCTTCCAGCGGGGAGGCTATGGCTGCTCGGCCTGGCAGTCGCCAGACGGCCGATGCTTCAGCCCAACGCCTCGTCTTCCCCAGACACTCGCCCGCCCCTCACCTGCTGCTGAGCCCAGGGCCCGGCGGTGCCTCCTGCCGAGCTCCCGCAGCTCCTCCTCGTCCTCCTCCAGCCTCCAGGCTTCGGCCATCGGCGAGGGGGCGCGGCCGACGCCGCTCAAAGGCCGGGGGCTACCATGGCCGGCCGGGGGCCTTCCTGCCCCTTCCCAGGACGGCGGTGGAGGTCGGCGCCTTTCAGCGCGGCCGCTCGTCCCCGCGCCCGTCCCCGCCGGGCCTGCCCCGCACCTGCGCCCTGCCCGCGAGCTGTCGCGCCCCTGCCGGTGGGGCGAGCGGAGGCGAGGAGGCAGCCGGCTGCCGAGGAGAAGGAGGCGGCGGCGAGAGGAGGAAAGGCAGCGGAGGCGCCGGCTGCCCTTCCTGCCCATCCGCGGCTCGGCGTCAGCAGGAAGCCCCACGGCCGCCTGGCACCACCACAAAAGGGGGCGGAGGAGACGGCGAAGGGGAGGAACCTGCGGTCGCCGGCGGGCAGCGCCGCGCCGGGCACCTCGCGGCTACAGCGGGCCGGGATCGCGCCGGGGCAGGCCTGCATGGGTGCCGAGCAGCACGACGATACAGGACGAGGGGAAACGCGGTCGGGGTCTTCCTTCCATTTAAAAGCAAAGCGTAAGAAGGCAAAAAGGCTGCTTACTGCGAGGGACCCAGCAAGGTGGGAGCTCCGGTAGCGTGTGGAGGTGCAGGTGTCATCGCAGCAGGGCTTCTGCATTCTGCAAGTTGCAGGGTGTAGCCGGGGCAGGTGTCCTGCTCCATCCTGAGACGGCCTGGACAGGAAGAGAAGCATAGGAGATGTGAAATAATAATAAAAAATAGTACAGGGGAAAGAAATGCAGCCCAACCCTGCAGGTCTGGGCTCCGGGAGGTCCATCACCTTACGGCTGTGTGAAGGAAGGCACTCAAACAATGGCCAGCTCTAATTCATGACCTGGAGGATGTGGTTTTTGGCACGAGGCTCACAAGGGGCTCTCTTAAACCTCTTAAGAAGTGATCTTATGGACGCACTTGAAACCAGTAAGTACACACTTCCAGTACCAAAGTGATACGCAACATCTGGCCGTGTTTCAGGTCGGACACTTTGAACTCAGTTACAGTTTCAGCTTTAATCTTTTTTTCCTGGGCCACACTGGCTTGTATCTGGAATCAAAGTAACGTTGTTTCTTCTTGTAATATAAGTTACTGTAAAACCAGTTCATAAATCTTTTTACAGGTGACTCCACAGTGAGCCTTACTGAGAAAAGAGTATAGGAGGAAGTAAAATTCAGCTTTAGAGCAGGTGGATAATGGACAGTAAAAACAACAGTATGCAACAGTACATCAGGGCAGGAATATAAAACACTGAGTAATCCCAGTGTTGAGCAATATCCGTGTTGACTCACTAAGCACCATCTACTCTGTGCACTGAATGAAGTACTGTGCAGGATGAAAAAAAAGTGTACTTAATACAAAGGATTGGCTATGCATTTCTTTCCGTTTCAGTCCTTGATCCTTAAGAGTTCTTGCTTTCCTGCCCCCCAGCCCCAACCATTTAGCATTCAATAGTACTGAGAAGCACGTACTATAAAAGGACCTAAGGCCAGGCATAAAACTGAATGTACAGTAGGAGTGTATTACAGACAAGTCAAACCTGCTACCACAAGTATGTGTTCTCAAAAGTCACATGCTTCAGATCAACTCTGCATGGGAGGAGTGCGTGTTGGCTATAAAATCTCACAAACTGCAATGCCAGATCAATATATTGCATTTGATCTAAACTGGGTATGTAATTCCTCTGTGGCACACTTCTGCTGCTGATGTTCTACAGAGGTTCACCAGAAGGCCTTACTTCTGAGACAGAAAAGTAGTTCCAACACGGAAGAGTATGAGGAACACCAGAAGGGAGTTAAGTTGCTGGAACGTGCGTGTGAGACAAAAATCTCTCACATAAAACAGGATATGTTGTTTGTATTCTAGTTCTCTGCTGTAGAGCTATAATGCCACACCTGTGTTCAGTGCCTAAATACCACTACCCACAAAGTGGTAAAAAGCAACAAAACCCAGCTTCAGCCAGATCTGCATTGCGCAGCCAAAGTAAGGCTTCTAGAGATGAAGCTCCACAGAAAAACACAGTGTAGCAGCACCAGCAGGGTAGCAAAGTCCCAGGCTGCAGTAAGTGAGGATGAGCCCAAGTGCAGCAGATACTGTCACAGAAACAAAGGGCAAAAAAGCTGCTTGCCCTTGGAAGTCCTCAGGTACACAGGGAACTCCAGTGGGATACCCTTGCCTCCACTGCCAACCCTTAAATGAGGTCTTGCAAAGGGGTGGATCCTGGTTCCACCCCTTCTGCTCATCACTCAGGTGCATTGCAGACATCTGAGCTCTACTGGGTTGGCCCTGCCTTCCCACCAGGTGCTCAATCACTGGTTCGGGCCATGACTTAGCATTTTCACTACACATAGCAACAGTTGGGAGCTTAAAATTATATAGGAGATGAATATGGACACCATAGAAAATAGATAATAACGTACTAGAAACAATCCTTCCTGTTCTTAATATGCCTGAGACACAATTTTAAAAGCCTAGAAAAAGTTCTACTTAAAAATGAAAGCCCTGTACTTTGATTATGCAGAGCAATGAGGTCAAGGACTGAAGTTTCTGCTCAGAGCTAGAAGAAGTGATTAAGAGATGCCTGGAACTGACCCAGAACAGATTTCACCAGAATGGAAAAGATCAAACTGCGATACAATTCATAGGTAGATACAAGATTCAGGTAGCAATAGCCAACATGCTACCAGAAACTACTGGAAACAGTTTCCAATCAGTACTGCTGGAAGCAAGTAAAAATTGCCAGCATTTGAATGAAATTGAAATACAAAGCAGCAGCGCATAAAATATTTGTATCAGATTTCTGAACTTATTGCAAGAAAGCCCCATGCAATAGTGTACGTTACCTCCATAAGGAGGTGGCTTACCACTAGGTAGAACTCTTCAGGATATGCTGTCCATTGGTATATTCACACTGCCTGTGTGCAAATACCACAAGTATTCAAGCTTAGAGCAAGTATGTTCAGGATAGTACACTTTCATCCTCTTCTCTCAACAGCAGTATCTGCTAATACGCAAAGACTAAGGGCACAGAGATGGAAAACTTTGTTTCTTACAAGGAATTATTTTCTAGTGAGCACTTGTTCAGCCACACTCATTCATACTGAGTGTGAGCTGTTCCTCACATCCAGTTTATGTTGGTGTTCTCAGGTGATCAACAGCTTCAGGGTTGCTCTATCAGAGCAGCATCTCTCAGTGTCTTGGTACTTGATAAAGGTGTACAAATGGTGGAAGTAACTGGGAAGGAGGTAGGCTTTAACAAGCCTGCAGGAGATAAATGGGGCTCTGACAGAATGCTCCTGTGCAGTTCCACCTGAGCGGTCCCAAGTGACACATTCTGACACAGCCCCATATCTGCGTAAGCATTTTCTAGGAGGAGAGAGCTGTGCTTCTGGGGTTTCAGACAAGCAGTAAAGCCAGTTGTTGAAATAACCAAAACAGCTGGAGTTGCTGGCTGATCTAATAATAGCTTAGGCCAGACAGAGTAATTTGTGATAATTTGGCTCAGATTGGAACACAAAATAAGTTCTGCCAGGTTCCCACACCCAGGGGAAGAAGGAAATGGGGGCGGGGACTGAACTTAACAGTTTCAAGTGCAGCAAAAACTGAAGCCATGCAGGAAATTCTCTCCAGAAGAAAAAGTTCCTCTTCCACCTCTCAGCAAATAAACCAATGGAAATAAAAAAAAAAAAAAAAAGGAAGAAAGAAAGAAAAAGAGAAGAAAAAGTAAATAGAGGGAAAAAAAAACTCCAAAGGTTAAAGAAAAAGAGGAGAACACATCACCACGTGTTCTGCACTGAAGTCCTGTATGAAGTACAATATCATTGTGTCTTAGAAGCAAGATGAAAGAAAAAATGCACTCTTGTACTGCTGTGTATATATGCGTAGGAATAAAAAGACTTTTGTGTATTTCAATAGCTATACTTCTCCTAGAAAAGAAATCTTATTGTCTCAAAGTCTGTAATTTAGCTGCTAGAATCCAGAAATTTCTGAGATTCTACTTTGCCATATGCACCAATCCTGTAATGTGCATAGTTGGAATTTCACAATGGTAGAGCAGAAGGAAGCAACTGGGTAAATGGGTCTTTGTATTCTCTGCAGAGCACTTACAATTAGTTGCCTTAATAGTTATTATTTTTTAAGTATTTTGTTTCAATTTGCATCCTTGGAATTGCTGCTTTGTGTGCCCCTGCAAACAGACACTGTTCTTCAACAAAAAATATCAGCTCTATAGAACTGCTTAATTGAAGCTGCCTATGTAGCCTCAGTGTCTATTCAGGTTCTGCGAAGCAGCTGAAGCCTGCAATGAATGTATCAGTGTTTGGCAGAGATACAGAGACCTCAGACCACAAAAGAATGCAGACGAGAGATTTTTTTAAAAATGCAAGGGATGAAAAGACGAGTTTGCAAAAGGGAAAATGTAGCCGCTAGACACGACAACATTATTTTTGTTCCAAGTAAAAATAACAAGGATCTTGCACAACAGAGGAACAACATTGGCAATATAGCAGTATAGGAAATGGACTCTGTGGAGAGTCAAGTTCTGATAATTTGATCTCCATCTGCATTCACCTGGTCCAATGGATTCTCGGGTAGCTGGAAAGTGACATATCAGGAGCCTGCAGGCTTCCTGAAAGGTCTCCAGATAAGTGCAGGCTCCCTCATGCTATTACAACTGCTTGTGGCTCCCATCATATCAGCAGGACAACAGCATAAACATTGATGACTTCAGGGTAAGCAAAAATGATAAAAATATAAGATTACCGATTTCCTTGAATAAAGGCCTTTCTAAGAAAAACAGTAGGAAATTATCTTTATGCAAAACCAGGGATTCTGAGATTGGTTTAAGAAAAAAAAAGGAAAGAAAAAAGGATTTTCATAAGAAAGAAGCAAATCCTATAATTGCAAAAGATCAGAAACCATGGTGTAATTCACACACACAAAAAAGAGACCAAACAAGTAAAAACTATTCAGAAAAAGATTGTTAGAGTTATCAGTTTTAAAATCAGTTTTACTAATAATTCTAATTACATCTACTGTTTTTCAGCTTAGACAGAAAGCACCCTTTACTCTCTTATCTTTTTAACTAACAAACATCTTGTAATACAGTAATGTGATAGAAAATGCAGCAATGAGAGCAGAATAGCAAAGTCCCAAGCTACATTAAGCAAAGACTTGCTCAAAAGCAACAGCCATAGGCACAGAAGCAAAAGAAAACAAAGCTGCTTACCTTCAGAAGGCCTCAAATATACAAGGATCTCCAACAAAATCCCCTTTCCTTCACTGCCAACCTTAAATGAGGTCTGGGAAGGGGTGGATCCTGGCTCCATCCTTCCAATCACTCAGGTACATTGCATGCACCTGAGCTCCCCTGGCTTGGCCCTGCCTTCCCACCAGCTGTTCCATCACTGGTTCAAGCTGTCACTCAGCATTTCTGCTACACATCTCTGAACTATATTTCTTCTCTTTTATTACTAATGAATGTTATCTCATTCTACCACTTCTGTGATTAAAGGCAATGAGGAAAAGAAGTAGAAAGAAGTGAGGAAATATAGAAGGGAAAAGAGCTGTCTGAGAGGTGAATTCTTCCTAGAAAGAGAAGCCATCAAAGCCAAATACATTCATAGTTTTTGCTTTAAAGCATGAATGTTTACTCTATAGCCAAATTTTATTAGTAGACAGTGTTGATGTTGTGCTAAGCATCCTGGCAACAGCATGATACAAGATATATTATCACATTGGACACACGTGAGTCTAATACCTAAAAATATACAAAAGTAGCCCCAGGATAAGAGTCCACCTTTTCTGTTGCAGATTGTATTTCAGTACCAAAAGCTGTTAAGGGAAAAACTTATGGAAGTTTGCAGGAGAGTCCTAAAGAATTTTCAAAAGGTGAAATGGAGTCACAAATTTGTCCACAGTAGTAAATAGAGAAGTTTCCCAGAGTACCGAAATTGGTTTCTGTAGTAGAAAGGCTGTCACAGCCTGAACCAGTGACTGAGCACCAGGTGGGAAGGCAGGGCCATTGACACAGTTCATTCTTACCAGAAGCGTTCACAAAGGCACATTAATATTCAGCAATGGGATAATTCTGTAATTAAATAATTGTATCATAATCACTAATTTGTGAGTCGAGTGCCGAGAAGTTTCATATTAATGAGGTTGTAAGTCTAGTTACCTTACTGTGTGTTTGCTAATGGGAAAACATTTTTCTAATGTGCAAGATTTTCAAAAATTAGATTCTGACAAATAGAATACCACAGGTTTGCAACTTAAAAAAAAAAATTATGTTGCAGACAGCTTTCAATCATACACTCAACAGCCCACAGCTTCTTAAAACAATTTCTTTTTAATAAGAGCTGAGGAGTGGAAAAACAGTTAGATAGCTTTAATTGAGTACTTGGCTAGGCCCCCTGACAGAATGTTGGATGACACCTGCTCATTTTAAGCCAGCCAGCCAAACACAGTGAGAGATACAGCAGTGTTTCTCAGACACCTATTTTTCAGTTAATCTGATAAAGAAGGATGTGCATACCTCAGTGGCAATTAAGGAACAATAAAAACTTCTATCTGATTGTATCACTCCTGTCTTTTTCAATTTTATACCATTACCATTACTCTAAATACTAAATGTCAATAGAAGAATATATGATGGCAAGTGTACCTATCATCACGGCCTCCAGATCGGTTTTAATGAGGCTTATACTAAGAAGCTTATGTATTTCACACTCATGCTTCCAAGAATCTATTTTGCTAGGCTTTTAGGGGTACTGCGCTCCACTTATACATACTTATTTAAATAACCATAGTTTCTGAGCTAATAACACCGGAGTTATCAAGGAGGTATCAGTACTATTTAGATAGCTGGATGAAAAATTGAGTTGCCAAACTATGCTTTCTTCTGAATAGCAGGAACTGTTTTGTTATACATGCACTGCTACCATAAAGCAATCTGTTGGTTTTACTGTCAGTTATAGAATTCTTGTTAGACCCTTTGATATCGAAATTTGTTAGCAATACAGTCACAAACAGTGGAGGCCTTATCCTATTTTTTTTACTTCCTTATTACTTTGCATATACACATTCATATTCATGTTCAGTGTTCAGAAGTTTTTCCCATGTTCACCAAGTGTAATCACAGAATTGCATTTTTCAGTATGAAGTTTCATGTTATTAAAAACAAAGTTAAAGTTTATAATCTGATGGTGTGACAGTAAGCAAATTTCCTGTTTTAGTTACAAAAGTGAAGACCAAATATCTGCCAAATGTCTGGGGTTCCCAACGAAGTCTGGGCTGATAGAGGTTAGCAGCATTTTTGCAAGCTATTGTTGCCAAAATCTGGAGTTTCACGGACAGTTTCTCAGAGGAAACTTATATCTTGAATCGGATCTTTGCTGTAGCCAGTTGCTAAGAGAGATCAGTAGACAACAGTTCTCACCTAAAACCTGGATCAACTCCTATTTTCTCAAAAGTGTGATATTCAAGCCTTTTTAGACTTCAATGACACCTTCTTTTCTGCAACATTTTACATCACCATAGTCTCTCCTCCTCTTCCACAATACGTATGTACTTTAACTCCTCCAGTCTGCCTCAAATCTCTGCCTTCCTCAGACTGTAGCTACTCATACTCTCTTCAAAATTTTTCAAAATGTTTCTTTTACTCAGAAAAAAAACACAGTTTTTTTTACTCTGCACTCTTTCCTCCAAGATATACAGCCCATGCAGTCCCTACCTTACAGCTGCTTTTAACAACTTCACTCTCAAAGGAAATGCCATATTCTGTTAGGGTTTTAGGAGTGTGGAAAGCACAGAAGGCAGAGATATGCCTGAATATAATTTCCTCCAGTTATTACACCTTAAGAGGAAGAGCTACTCCTCTTTTCCTCTCTTTGTAATAGGCTTCACTCCATTTTACATGAATCTCTCATGTTTCCAAGGATATGAAGCAACATTTAGGGATTTGTGGAGTAAAAAGGATTCCAGACACACTCACCTGTACTTTCGTTGTTGTTTCTTGTTGCTCCCATTGGCCAACAAAGTTTCTTCCATGGACAAAATCTCCTAAATGCTCATCTCAAATAACTTTATCAGTTCAGGATCAGTTTTACAGAAATCTTTTATATCTGCTGTGAAATCCTTTCCTTCAGTGCCATTTAAATGCCAGAAGCAGTTTAAAGGAGCTCTACAGCATTCAATTTCAGATCAGTAGGAGTTCAATGGTCTGGAAAATAAGGAAGACAGTGTCAGAATCAGTTTCCAGGATACCTTCACGAAACTCATGTGTTCAGCACTGTGCTGGAGCCTCCTGGCTCCTATCAGTCCTGAAGCAGGTCTCTCAGAGAGAGTTTTATTCCGCAAGATGGCCCATAGCCTGGGGTATGCAAGTTTCTTCACATATAGTATGCTCTTCCTCTAGGCTGCAAATTCATTGTATCTCTTAGAGTTGCTGCAAAACTCAAGGCAGATATTCTTATCTGCGGGTGACTAAAAGATCAAGGGACAACTTTGTAGCAGGAGTTTGGCATTACACTCCTCAGTATATCTCTTTTACCCGGATCAGAAGTGTGTATTCAGAGGAGTTGGGTTCCACCTACTCTTTTCTCTGCATTTAATCTGTGCAGCAACATACAGAATTTTCTACTGTTGATAGCTGTGGTATACATAATTCTTACTGGCAAAGCAATGATTTAAGAGTGAGAAAGGAATGCAAAAATCTGCAAAAAGAGAATGCAAAACATACTGACAAAACCTTGGTTCCATCTCACACAATTACACAAAACACAGCTTTCCAAGGGGATTAATATGGGTTTATCAACCAGTCCCAGAGTAAGACATTAGAAAAGTTTATAGCGAAAGGAAAACAAATATTAAGAAGTCCTGGAATAAACCATCTCTTGTTTCACTCTGATGCTTACACTTGCAGAATGTTGATATACCGCTGCTACACCAGGTCTGATCCTTCTTTGGATTAGCACTGAAAAAATGTATTAGTTAGACAGCTGTAGTAAATGAACCTCAAGCTTTTTCTTTTTTATTCATGGCTGGTTAGGTGTGCGGGTCACGTTCTAGCCTCATTAGTGAGTAGTGGCAACTTAAGTCTAGTTATTAATTCTCCAGATTGCAAGCTGATGCAACTGAAGCCCAACAGTAGTGACATAATGTTGGCTGAAACAGAGGTTTCTGAGTGTAGCAGGACTTATTCTTTTTTTTCTTCATGAAAAAAGTCTTGTTGGAAAAAAAAAAAAAAACTACTTGAAGCTAGACAGGTTTACATGAGCTAACCTTACACCTGGTGTGTAAGGAACAGGAAAAGTTCAATGCTTGACAATTTCCATTTTCATTTTTTTTAATTTTGAGTAATTTTGAGGTTTAATTTTTCCCTGGAGAGTCTAAAAACAAATTTAATAAACTGAAACACATAAAATATACTTCCTGTTCTCCCCAGCAAGTGAATTTCTGCTTGAGTTCTATGGGTTTTGCTATCTTAAATTACCAACACCTTCTATTTGCAAGATGAAATCTCCATCTAGTTTACTTGTAAATGCTTCAATAGTCATAGTCTTCTACAAGCATAAATATTGTATTCATCGTGTATCATTCCCAGGTAAAAACTTGCAGGGGACAACTATAAATGTTCATCATTTATTAATGTATGACAAAAGTTATATTAGAAAGGAACATGGGAGATGAAATATCATGATTGTTATTTCTAATGTGTCCATGATGATAGTACCGCAACATGTTACTGAAATGAACTGCAGTCTATTTCAATTCATACATCTTTTTCTTCCTTTTAATTACAGTTGCACAACTTTAAACTGTCACGTTTCTATGTGTGCTTCTTTATACATGATCATTCCTGTTTCTGTCAGTAATGAACACACAAATTATAAGAATAAATTAAGACTGACATTTAGCCCTTGCATTCTAATTAAAGTCCAGCACTAGATAAAGTAAAACATTGTCTTGCATAATAGGACTGCATCCACTGTCTCTTGTAATTACTATTAAAATGTAAAGGGTATTTATGTCACTTTCCAGTCTCTTCATTATCATACAAATACCATTCATCCATCTTTTTATTTTTTTACCCGAAAACATAACCTTCTCTTTTCAAAATTCCTGCAAATTAACACCATGGCTTACCTTTCAAATTAAAATGTAATTCTTGGGAAATCCAGTGAAATGAATCTCAGGCTACTCATGGTTACATGGGTTGCTTTTCTTGCTGTGACTGTACTGTGAACTGTTGAGCCAAAGGAATATTGAAATGTCAGCATGCTGCTTGCCTATAAATAAAGAACAGGCATGTAGAGTGAGTGGTGTCAAGAAGGTAATGACAAACCATGTGCACGTATAACCCTGTATTTCTTGCGCGTATCCCCCTACAGCTCTATCCAATATTGACATGCAAATTCTGCAGTGTAATCCAAATCACGCTCAAAGGATGGATAATTTTTATTACCATTCATCCCTGTCAGGATCACTTGAATGGCACGTGTAAATGAACTCCCCAGGAGGCAATCTTTTTTCTGTGAGAAGTGATATCAAATATAAACAAAGATCCAGGAAGAAATAGGAAAAACAGCATTTTGTAGAACTTTCAAGAAGGAAAACAATAGACCCTACTGAACCAAGGAAAAATATTTTAAAACAGTGTCAACTGGACTTAATATTTTATTTGTCTTATGTCTTGTGTCCAGAATCCTGTTATGTGAATTTTTTACATTGAAATTATTCATTAAGAAGCCTTCCCGTTCTCATACCCATCTTCAGTCAGCCTGGCTACTTGAAAGCTTCTTTCAAACAGGACATTCTTAGGCTACCAGAAGCATCACTATTATTAAGAGCTAATGAGGAACCTGGAGAACTTGCAGAATCAGAAACCATTCTTTGTATAAGTATTTTAGCTCATTTATGATGAGCCCATAGGGCCCACTCTGATCCAATCTGTTCACAAGGAAGGCTTGGGTAGGTTTCACCACAGCCTGAGGTGTCACGTCTTTTGTATTTCTCCAATATTTTTCAGGGAGCTGGTTCAGTGATGAACTGGAACAGTAGCAACAGAGATGTACCAGCTCACTGCTTCCTGGTAAGTGAGCCTCACAAAAATTACTCTCAATAAAAGTGAAGTAGTTCTTGTGCAGAGTAAATATCATCATGAGCTCTACCCCCTTTATGCCCTTTAAGAAATCTGGAGTGTTCTACAGTTGGTGAAGTCCCTGTTGATAGCGGTATAAAAAAGAACACAAAGGTTGTTTATTCAAGGGCCTCTTGCAAAATATGACACGTGGAAGCTATCAGAGCCAGAACTTCAGTACCATTTTGAACAGTTTAGACTGCAGAGTGACCCATCATCACAGGGAGGGCTAAAAGCTAGTGTTGTATATCTTCCCCTAAGGCTGTGAATTCATCCAGCTTCTAGACACATAGTGAAAAAATTCTCTTAAAGCCTTTCAGCTGAGGCATCATGTACTTAATTTGGCAGGCTATATCATCTATATCAGGATTGGGTTTTCCCATTTGAAAACCAGCAAAAACATGAGTGCTTTTTCCAGTGTAATCTGGCAGTGGGGATGGAACAGAAGCTTGGCACAGGTATTTCTGTATACCTATTTTAATCCATGTGGGAAGATGAGGACACATATTCCTAAGAATTAAAATGAAAACAATCAATTATTTCTGCCAGCTTCAGCTAGTTTTGGAATAGACACATACATAGTTTATCCACAAAACACATCCAATGTCAAAGTAACCCAAAAGGAGAACTGTGAATTTTCCAGACTTGTAGACTTATTTGATGAGATCACATTTATGGAGCAACAACGCCATTCCATTTCAGACCTTTGTCTCTCTCTAAGAAGCAATAATGTTGCCAATTTCTGCCTGTTGTGGGGAATTCCAGGATGTGATTAGGATGTGTGCAGAAAATACTGAAGAGTGAAGTTTCAAAAAAGCAGCATTTTAGAGAAAAAGAATACCCACATAATTTCATGGCAATTTGTTAAATATAAAACCAAAGGGAAATTAAGCCACCTTCCTGGAGTTGGCACCATCCAAGTGGCCAGCTTTTCAAGCCTTAGATTTAATATACTGCTCACAGAATTTATCACATTCAGTTCTTTTATGACAGACAGTAAAACTTCATGCTTGTGTGTGATTGAGAGCTATATCAAAATATGTTCCTGAAGCATTGCATTGTACTGAGCGGTTTTTCTTTTTACACTTCAATAAATTTACTACTTCTCCGTGTGTAGTGTCCACAAAATATCTATTATAAATAATCGTATTGAAGATTCACACTTCAGCCTGAAGGTTGCTGCAGATTCCATGCATATTCAGAATAAGCCTTTTGTGGTCAAGCCAAGAGGAAAAGAAATAGCTTATTAAATGCAATATGAAAAGAAATAGAATGAACAAACAATACAGATAATTAGACAAAGCAGGAAAATCAAGACAGGAAATTATTTCAAAGCAAAATTTGATCTGAGTTGAGAGAGGATGGAGCATTGGGTAGCTGAAGGGGATACTATCATCAGGATCTCCCAAGTTCTCATTCTTAATTGGACTGACCACAACCTCCAACATTTTGCAAGCGCAATAGCAGATCCCTGCTCCTTCTAATCTTCTCCTCCCCAGTAAACCAAAATAGAACCAAGGAAGAAATGCTGTGAGGAACCATGTCTAGTGAAATCTAATCTGGTGAGCTAGAGTACTAGGGCTAAAGAATTTATAAGTGTGATTATAGCAACACAATCAGCTTCCAACTCAGATTGGACTCTTTCGTGTTGCGTTGGGAACCATACAGAAATGCTGTTCCTGCCTTGAGTTGTTTACTGTCAAAATAGATAAGGAAAAAAAAAAACAACCAACAAATCAACCAAAAAATCCACCTTTCTTGGTATTAGGATCACTCTGTACTATTAATAAATGTTTTTACATTTCCAAAATATTATATTGATGTTATATTGGCATGTTATTTTGTTTTACATAGATTTATTATTTTCAGATGCCAACTGTCTCAGAAGCAAAGCCAGAACTACAGGTGAAAAGTCTTCAACTAAATGTAAACCTGTAATACAATGCCACTGTAAAAACAAAGGGACAGTGACATTCTGAGGATGGCTATGTCTGGAATTCAGCAGTGTAATCTATGCTTCATACAGACCTATCGCAGATCTGTCATAGCCCTAACCAGAATACAGTGCACTGGATTCCCAACCCTTTAGAAAGAACATAGGAGAAAAATGGAAACCAAGTTATGCAAAAATTGTAGGACATACTGCATAGGAAAGTCATGTTTAATAATTCCATGAAGAGGAAATCATTCAGTTTCTTCCAGCAGCTGAAAAACTGTGTTCATCTGATCTGGTTTGCAGCTGAACTCAGCCTTTTACATCAACAGCTGAACTAATTATTGCAAAATACAGCTAACCTAGCTTTTGCTATCTGCCTATGCATATATGGTTTGCGTATGCATATATCTGACACAAATTTTGTTGATGTTTTTCCACTGTCTACTGCTCTAAGTTTCACTCTTCAGCTTTGCTTGCAGGCTTCAGCTGCAGGTGTTAGGTGTCAGACTGCTGCACTGCAGCACCGGCCAGGTTTGTACACAGTACAGTCAGTCCTCTAGGGACCTTGGTGCTTCTGCTCAGACAAATAAGCTGCAGAGGAGGTTCCTGCACTGCCAGCATCATGCTTCAAGCAGCCTCGCTTTCTTTTGCATTCCATTCTCTAGCTATTTGGGTAGCATTCCTGTTCTTTCAAAATACTTTTCTTGTATTTCAATACAGTTCCTTGCAACTTCAGTGCATTGTTTTAAGCCGCAACTTTAATGTTGCATTTTCATGCTCTGACTGCTGCAGAAATACTTGGGAAAATTAGGTCATTTTTTATCTCTTCTTGTACAGGTTTAGTTCCCATACTCAACCAACATCTCATCCAACATCTTTCTGAGCTCCTGTTTTACGCTGTTTGATAATCTCCCCTTCTTTCCCAGTCTCCCGCTGCTAACAAATTTTACTGGTAATATTCCTAAATGAGGGCATATAACTGGGGCATTCAGGGCCTCCACACATACATACATATAATCATTAGGTTTATTAGGGCATAGGCACTGTTAGCTTTTTGGCAGAACTAATTAGCGCTTTTCACTGTGGATTCTGCCTAGAAATCTTAGGGTTGAACATCCCGGGGAACACTATCCTAAGAAGTACTGTTCCTTGTTATAATTTCAATCTACATTAGTACAAAAAATTAAATTGTATGGAGATTTTCTGAAACAATGTTACTGACATGGCCAAAGGTCAGCACTCATTTTAGTTTAATCAATGATGATTTTATGATGGATTTTTATTTTAATAAGAGCAAGCTGTTCAATTTTCAACAATCCTCCATCCCCCCCACCCCCCCCTCCACCAACCTTAGGAGTGGATACCAGGGAGAATATTAAAAGAAAAATAAGTAAGTTGTTTTCTTTAGCTTCTTTTTAAGCTACTGTGGTCAACATAACTTTTTATTTTATTTTTTTTAACCCCTCTACCTGAATGAGTTTCCATTGCTCTGAACTTCAGGCTTTTCAGATTGTTTTCAAATGCCAGGTGTTGTATATACAGGAAACAGTATGATTTCAAAGCCTTTACAATATTTTGTATAGTCACTGATGCTTACTGACATGACATCAACTAGGAACTATATTCGTTAGAGGCCAATGTTTAAAAGAAATTAAATCTCCAACAGCCCAGGAGTTTTTCCTCTTAGCCTAAGTGTGCTAACTATGAAGGAAGGAATGCATTTCGTGCTTGTTTTTATCTCACTTTCTCAGAAGAAACAGGAAAAACTGCTCAAGGATAACGGCAGTGCCATTCCTACCCTCTACAACTTAAAGTTTGGCTGTGAAAGGTCTTGACATTGAATAACTTGAGCAGAAGTGCTTATGGGCAAACAAATCTGTAGCTCGCTCACTGTACTCAAGAAGGAAGATCTGCTAAATTTCAGTACTCTCAGTTTTCAGAAGCAGATGTCAAAATAGTGACATATGCAATAACTTATTAGGCAGAGTATTTTAACCTTGCTTGAGTGAAAAAATTCTCAATAAATATTAAGATGGAAACTTTTGCCCCTTTAGCCCATTTTTAAACAATTGTGTATGGCTACAGAGAGGACTCTACATTTAAAACATGCTTCAGTTCGCTTCCATCACTTAGTTGTTGCACAGATTCAAAACCAACAAAACTTCATACTTATGAAGGACCAGACATTTTGCAGTCAAATTATCTACTTGATTATTGAGGGAAGGTCCTTTTGCTTACTGGCATAGAAGACACAATAGTCTCTCATTTGAAAACTCAACTCAAAATAGGGAATTCTATCCCTAACAGCTGGGGCAAGCAACATCGTGATAAATTACATGTTAGGGTACCAGAGAATGCACAGTATTGATGATCAAAAAGATAGTCCATAACATACTTAATATCAGGTTCGTCAGAGCCCACAGATAAAATGGTAGTCTTTTACTTTGTCCTCTCTAGGGTAACAATACTCTCCCTGGAGTAAATCAAGACACAAATCCCAGATTTTCTATCATACGTTCGCAGAATTTCCTTCAGTACGGCTCACTTCAGTGGAGCCAAAGCTGTAGTTTATACACATGGCCATGGAGTGGCAGCCTAGTAACAAAAAAACAAACATAAAAACCCACACCAACAACCAAACCCGATTTACTTGATGTTCCAGAAGGAGGATATTTCCTAATAGCCTAAACTTTGCGGTGGGGTTTCTAAACATCAGAGAAGAATGAATGAGGCACGAATATTCCGTAGAGAAAAAAGAAAAGAAAAAAAGGAAGAAATATCTGGTGCTGATAAAAGCTGACTAGTAACAGGAAGGAGAGGACAGAGACTGAAAATTAGATGGCAGAGGGGGTCAGATCACATGCCTGCTAAAGCAAAACTGATCAAAGAGCAAGAAACAAAGGCTTCGTTTATGTCTTAAAATTCAAATGCCTTCTCTTTCCTTTGATACAGACAGTCCTACCTCTATGGAAGTTAGAGGACAGACCTACATTAATAGAAGCTAATTTTCAGTCAAGCAGTTTTACAGACTTTTCATTGATAAAAACACAGCCGAAAAGCTTCTGAATGCTCAAACAGTACTGCATATGTAAAAGGCCAAAGAACAGCGTATCATTGTTTGTTCTGTTGTTTGCCACAGCAGTTTATGCGTGAAATCAGAACAATTAGATCACTCCGTATTAAACTTTAATTTTATGTGGAATTAACTGGGGTTAGCAGTTTCAAGCATACATAAAACAGTATGTAAAGTAGCACTGAGGCTGAGGTTCCTTTGCATTTATGTAAATGAAAATTGGGATTAATTCCATTAAATCTGGTGAAGTTGTACTAGCATAAAATCAGTATGGAAAAAGCATTAGCCACAGCAACATTTTCAGAGGTTAGTTCCCAGAACTAACTAAATTATATAGCTCATTGTGCTTAAAAACATAATTATTCGATGTGAACCACAAATAGTTACACTTCAAATAACTGCAATTACCAAATTTCGTTATTACACAATAAATATCTTCATGCTGCAATCCCTGATTTCTGTATCTGTGATGCCCACATATTGCTGCTGTTCTTTGCAGGCTGGAACTAAAACAAAATTGAGGAAAGCTGAGAAAGAAATGGCAGCCCATCAGTAATCAGGCATAAGTTGCACTACTCTTTCATGTGTCACTGCAGCAAGCCTGAAAATTACATATCAGACTGAGATATAGTTTTAAAACTGAAAAGCACTCTCACACAAAATTGAAGAAACCCTCTCC
>PPHD01003891.1:10161-30074 GCA_002909625.1 Bambusicola thoracicus | reverse complement strand
CATATTCACTGATAGAAAACTAGATGACAGTAACCTTCTTAAAAATGTCATGTTCAATACTTGTAAGTTTTTCCATTGACAGCAAGGTCCAATTACAAGTCAATTCGTAAAGTTCAAACTGCACAACAGCCAAATTAGCTACGAAATGTCTTTCAAAATATAATTCTGAACTAGCTGAAGCTGTTTCTATCAGTGACCCTTTTTTTTTTATATATATCTGGCATGAGAAAAATTTCCTTTTTTTTATTGTCACTGATGTTGGTATTTCTTTTTCTAAAGGTGAAATATTTTTTCCTCTCTTCCTTATTTTCCTTGCTGATATGTGCACAGAGGATGTTATTTTTAAACTATATGTTTGGAAATTTTTGTCTGTCTCTTCACCTTATTATTACATGGAAGGTCATAGGAGGAAACAAGCAGAGGTGTTTCAGCTGAGCATCACTAACACTGAAAATTAGCAGAGGGAAGCTGATCTCTTGCTTAGAGCACCTGACACAAGTTCACTCAGCTTTTAAAGCCACTGGAGTCCATTACACATGTCCAGTGGGTTTCATGAAATGACATTACTTTTGCAATTTCTACTTCATACTGTCTCCAGTAAGTCAATTATTTATCTGCACTTCACATAACCACTTGTAAAATGGAGATAAAATATTCCATTTATCTTCACCATGTCTTCCCTCCTGTACAACTAAAGATAAAAACTCTCCAAGGCAGTGAGCCACCTCCTTCTCAAAGTAGTATACTATCAGGATACTGATTAATTTTGAAACTTCTTTAATACAACTATAGTGGATTAGAATGGACAGTAATTATTTATGGGTACAATGTAAGCTGAAAACTGGAATTTAGGTTACTTAGTTGATATTTACTTTATCTGACTAACCTAACAATTCAGTCAGAAAATGGACAAACAGGAAAGCCAATGACTTAAAATATTTCACCAAGTTCAGGTATTTGCTTAAAAATCTGAACACATTTCTGAAGGCACTATTCTTTGAGATATTCGGCCCTCTTTCTTAAGAAATTGATTCTGGATAAAGAGGCACACTACAGAAAAAAACTGAACACTGTCCTTTGTTGAAATTTAAGGAAGTTTTTAAAGACATGAGAAGATGGAATGAGAGAGAAGACAGACCACACTCTCTCAAGCGAGGATGAAAGGCATGACACTCTACTAGATTTCTAGGTAAGATTGAGGGGGAAAAAAAAAAATCTTAAGCCCTAGTTCTGTCAAGATTAAACAATATTTTATTTTCTGAAGTTTCTCCCGGCACACACAAAACAAAAGGGTTGGCTGTTAGGGGAAGGTCTAAGAGTGAGAGAAATCACAGAGCAGCAAGAGTTCAAGGCTAGAGATCTCAGGAGATTCCACTCTGAGAGATCAGGAAAGGGAATGAAAGTTGAACTGAGTTCTGAATCATGGCAGTTAATTTTCACAGAACTAAGGTTTTCTATAGCATCTTAAAATCAGAAAAACATTTTTTCTTTAGCTCTACTACCGAGACAATGCATTTAAAAATCATTGCTTGTATGTAAAACACCAGGTTCAATTCTCAGAAATTGTAATACATCCCTACTCCCAAATATCAATAATATACTGCTTTATTTTTCTGTGATATATCTTTCCGACTCACACTTTTTTGTATGCCAACAATTGTTAAATTACATTCTTTGATAAATGGTGGTTACAAATTGTTCAATACTTTTTCTACTCTCAGCTGTCTCCATGCTGTTCAATTCTGTAGACATTTTCAGATAGATCTGATAAGCATTTATTTTATTTTTCTCTTGTATGTGATTTATTATTTGATTTGGGATTTTGTCTTTAGAAAAAAAAAAATCACGTGCTTCCAATCATTTCAATAGCTCAATAAAAATAAAACCAGGGAGAAAATATTTCTCTGAGATGTTCAGCCTGCCTAACTTATTTCAGAAAATAGAAAGAAAAAAATGTAAGATTTGACATCAGCAACCTGTTTCTCATTCTATCTATTGTACGTATTAATAACACAAATAGAGGAGAAACTAGTGCAGTATCTAAATGCTGTTATGATCAAATAGCTCCCTACAAGAAAAGAAACAAAATGAATGTTAAAAAGTCTTGATTTCCTCCTGAATACAGTAACCTACAGTTCCATGAAATCTGGAGGTCCTCTCATCTTTAATAAAAAAATAAGACATGAGCAGGCTATGGAATAGGCATACTTAGTCTCTGTATTTTTTACTCCAGTCTTAAAACCATTTGCAATGATGGAATACCAAAAATAACCGAAAAAGTATTTAAAAAAAAAAGCACGTTCAAAATTTTCAAAAGAGAAGGTCTAATTTTTACACTAATAATTTAAAATTTTCCTTTTGAATTCACGATGATAATGCCAACAATGTTGCCTTTTCCCTTTGGATAAGCTGATGGATTACCACTGGTCATTTAGGTCACCTAAATGTCATCTCTGCTTGACTAACTGGAAAATCAGCTCTGTGTGACAGAAGGCTTAGTGGGATCATGTTCTCAAGAGAATGCAAATTATTATGCTCTCACGAACTGTTTTCAATGGGTAAGACACCCACGGAAAACAAAAATATGGGTTCATGCTGTAATGCAGCATGCTTTGTAGCCTTCATTTTAATAACAGCATTTTTCAAAAGCCACTGAAGGAGAAAATCATCATAATCACCAAAAAACCTGAGTGGGATCTCAGGTATCCTGTATCTAGGAAAGCATCGCTGCCTTGTCTCCATGATGAGCTGATGACAGAATCATGGGACCTCGCGAGTTCTTTGAGAATATAATTGAATGGACAAAAATAAATAAAAGTATCCACCCCAGTTAATGTCCCTCCTACACAGTAGGTTTTTAACCTACAGGCAAGACAGATTTAAAAAAAAAACTTTGTAAGTCAATGTGCAGATTCTAATTGATAAAGCAGTGCCGCAAATCCTGGCATCTAGCAAACCTAGAAACTAGAAACTGAGTACACATTCCTAGCAATAATACTCAACTCTTCCGTAATTAAATGACTAACAGAAAATCAAAATAACAGCTGTCAAGCGCGTATTCACTGTGCTCTGTGATAAACAGATGCATTTGAGAAGTTGCTTTTAAAGCACACTCCTCTGTATATAATGCAGCAGCTCTAGAAACTCTGTACAATTATATTTTATTTGATGAAACTTTGAACAACAATGTGAAAAATGGGCACAGGTTCCAGCATTCCACTCCAGAACTCAATGCTAGGAAATGAAAAAGTATTTTCTGGTGTTCAGTGTATCTCATTTGCAGGCCAACAGAAAACAGATTTGTAAAACAGCAATTAGTGAACACAGACAATGAGAAGAAATTTGTATACTGAAATGAAACAGCTAAAAGGACTGTAGGTGTCTTTCAAACTACCTAACATAATGCTAAATTACTTAAATATTTAAAAACTGAGACTATCACATGCAGTGATTTTTATTTTGTTATATATAATCATAAAATACTCAAGAACAGAATTACTTTTTTCTTAAAAGCAGAATAATTGTTCTTGATACATAACTGGCACAATAGAGATCAGCAGAAGCATCTTATAATACAGACATCGTTAGAGTTCAGGATTTCAGCTGAAGCTGATTCACATTAGCAGTCAAAGACACCTAACACAGTACATTACTGTATAGTGAAACTTAAAGATGATAATCATGCCCTAGAGGCTCTTCTTAAAGGCATCTAGATAACATGATTTGCCTATCCCCAGCGCTAACTTTAGGCATATTATAATACAACTGGACATACAATTTCTATTAGCAATTCAAGTTGCAAGGAAGCAATTTCAGCATAAGTTTCTATAAAATATCACATGACATTCACTTGCAAATAAATTATATAGATGGTAAACAAGAGTAATACATTTTAAAAGTTTTATCACAGTAACAAAATCTTTTAAGATGGAAATATAAAAACAAAAACAACCTCAAAGCAGTAAAATGAAGCACTCCATAAGGTTATAAGTGTGGTTCTGTGAGGCAAACGCAGATGCATTCAATTCTGCCCTCAGATCTTTTTACAGGCACTTTGAAACTTAAACCATAAATTTGATTTTTGATTTAAAAACTCTGATTCAGCAAGTGAACCATCACAATTTTTCATCACACAAAACACTCAGCTACTGTGCTTATGTCAAGTCTACAGAAAGAGCAGAAAGGAAATGGTCCTACTTGGGTAATCTTGGCACACTGCTTTAAAACAAACTGGTTGACATCAAGCTAGAACTTTTTTTGGCTTAGGTTTCTTCTCACATCTGCAGATCAGTGCATGCAAACACCTCAGATTGCAATCTCCATTTTGTTCAAACCAAGAGTAACTGTGACATTCACGGTTTAAATTTTTATTTAGTAAAAGAATGTATAATCTATCCTATATCATTACAGGAAGATACTTTGTGAGTCTACTATGTTCCTATGTATTGTTTTCCACACATGGCCCATAGCTCTGATAATTCACGAAGTCTAAAGAGTTACTGTCATTGAAAACAAACCCTTTCATAGCTAGTACGAAAATAGAAACTTACGGACAAGGGCAAGAAGCCAGACAGGAATACAGGTTGCCCTTATATTAACTAGATGCACAACTAAGTCATCTACTGTAAATCCTAAGAAGGTCTTGGGAAGGAAAATCTATTTCATTGTAGTTCCTTTCCTTCGTTGCTTTGTGCATATTTTAGTATCACAGTCCATGGGATCTCTGCATTAAAAGCATTGCATCACATCCATTATACATCACCTGTATGAAGTGCTTTCTTAATAAGGTTAAGTTATGTATTAAAGGACACCAGGACAGCAAGTGAAGCTTGTTGAAACAAGTACATATCTTAAAGGATACAGAACCAAGACCTTACATGAAAAATAAATATTTTTAAATTCTCCCAATATTATTAACTTTGTCTTTTACAGACATTAGAGGACAAACTTAAGACAGAATAATTAAGAAGAAACACACACACAAATAATAAGCTAAGTTTAGAGCTCTGCCGATAGAATTTTCATAAATATAGATCGATACCAATCAGTATGTTTGGCACCTAAGCCCTTCCTCAGTTGGAGAATGGGAATTCTAAAAATGACTCCTGAGTGATTATCTTATTCAGCCTTCAAAAATTCTACACAGAATTTTTGTAATAATCTTCTACAGTTGTTAGGTCAGGAAATACACTAGAAAGTTTTACTCATTGTCATGACCTGATCCCTTGCATGCATTCTTCTGAGGACCCTCTAGAGAGAGAGTAGCTTTCAATATTATGGAAGATAACTCTTACAGAACTAATGAGTCTTACAAGATAATTTAGAAATATTAAAATAAATGCACAATTGAGGAAAGATATTTCTGAAAATAGATATCTCTGTGTGATAATAAAAGTTAAGATCTGTTTCAAATCCTGTTACATACATTAAGTTAGACTGGGTCATATACGTTAAAATTATACATTCATTTCTGAAGAGTGAAACAATTTTTCACATGAAGTTTTCATTTATCAAATGATCTTGTAAATCTTTAAAGTTTACCTACAGTGTAATCAAAACATTAAAATACAACTACATTTTTAATATAGATTTCTGTATTTTTATGAAAAGAACAGTGAAGATATAGTAGCAAATCATGTTTTGACGGGTTGAGATAGTGAGATAAGTTGAGATAATAAGAGATAACAAGATAGTGAAAGGTATGCCAAAGTGGTATCAACTACATTCTCTAACACACCTCTTTTCAAAGATCCCATCATTTACTCTCAAAAAACATGGTACCAAGACAAACCGTTTCCCAAATTAATCATTTTGAACTCCAAGCTATGGACACTGATGCATAAGATCTTGAAAATTAAGTCAAGGATTGGTAGGAAGTTTATATATGAAGATGAATTAAAATTGACAGACAACAAAAAGAAAAGTTCTTCTTAGTCAACAAGAAAAAATAATAGCTGGGGAAGTATAAAAGACAGAATCAGAGATAGAGTGATTATAAAAACAAAAAGGAAAATTTAAGGAAAAGAAGGGAAAAGATTAAGATAAGGATCAAGATCAACCAGTTCAGAGAACAAAATGCATACAAATCTCAAAATGTTGAGCTCAGAGTCACCTGTATTTTCAGCATTCAGTACTGAAGTATTTCTACAAGTGATAAGAGTAGAAGAGATAAGTGACAAGAGTATGTAGACAGTCTAATTAAGATTCCACAATAAATACAAATGACTATTTGGCATAATAGCATGATGAGAAAGTTCTTATCTTACCAACAATTACTTTTTTTTACTGTCATTAAGATTAATCTCTTCTGTGCTACTTGCTCCTAACACTGTTACAAGATTGTTATATTACTTATATTAGGAAAAAGGAAATACTTCGCATATTGCATATGTTTATTGTACTTCTTACTCCTCTCGCTTGCTTCGCATATTTCTTTTTACTTTTTTTTTAGTGAAGACACACAATTTAAAAACATATTTAATATACCTTGGTATATATTCATATGTATGCATATCACATGTTTTATATACAGATTTCAGATACTGTATACACATTTTAATATATTCTTATCTGAGATAACCATATTTATTATGTAAATATGCATTAAATATACACAGCTTCAAATTATATATATACACATTATATACCATAAAATATATGCAGAGCAATATGTGATTTACTACATAATATATGTGTGTTTATACATATTCTTTACTAAATGTAAAGTATAATGCATACTGGTATGCTTAAACAGCAATTAATAAAATCAGTGTAAAGTAATGGAAATAATCAACTGAAAAATGATGAATGAAAATACTTTCATAGCATAACTCCTCAAAATAGTTATTATAAGAAATTAACAAACAAACAGAAACAATTAGATGTAGCCAAAGTGACTTTACAGGAAATTAGGAAATTTTTATACTACCTTTAACTGTGACCTCTGAAGTATTCTTACTACTCTTTTGTGATAAAAAATAATTACAGAAAACAAGCAATCTGCAAACCCTTTGAACTGTAAAAAAAACAACAAAAACAAAATACTTTAAAGACTCAATATGTTATTTGATTTATAACATGAGTTTTAAAATGTCCAGAAAAAAACACAGTTGATAAACAATTACCAAAGGTATTTTTCAGTAATGTGAAACCTTCTTAAAAAACAACAAACAAACTCTAAACTAGCCAACAAGGCAGACAAACAAATTACTGCATAGTCCTCACTTATTCCTTGACATCTCTGCCACAACATGCACCTTCTAGCCAGAATTATTACACAAATACAATGAGCTGAGCCCTTTGTAGCAGCTTAATAATTTATATATAGTTTAGCTTAAGTCATTGCTGGAAATTGAAAAAATCATTTTGAAATACCACTCGTTCATAGCAAAACTGATGGATTTTGAGAGAAAGAATGCAAAGGAGGCTGGTGTCACTATGCCAGTCTTGCTTCCAGAGCACAGCCAGAAGAGATTTGTAGCTCAGTGAATGAGAAGCAGGAAAGCCTCCAGCTGCGAACACATGCTCTGAGATACTCACCCAGGTCCCTGGCAGCTATCTGGGTAGTTCTCCAAATTACTGTAATATGCCTAGGCCTTGCCCACCTCTCAGAGCAGGCCAGCATAGACAGTAAAGACACACACAGAACTATTCTTTTTCTAGGAAACACATGAAACCTTTCAAAGGATGTCAGTTTCTGAGACATTCATACATGCACCTCGTTTCATAACCAGTACAGCTTTTGCAGTTTAGAAAATGTTTTCACATGCAGTCAGTCACAGTATAAATGCAAACTGGCAATACAGCTATGACTACTCCTCCTTAAAAATCTCACAAACCTTCTCTTCAAAGAGATTATGAATAATATGAACTAAATAATCCATGGCACTGCAGATGCCAGTCCAAATCACCTCTTGCTTTTTAAGGTTTCAGTTTGTAGATGTGTGATCAAAAACCTTCAGTCATGATAGAGGCATTTGTACTGACTCCAAACAAACCACATTTGCATCTGAATGTTTTTCATTGAAATGAGAGATATAATATGCAAGCCAAGTTTCAACTAAAAGGCATTTTAAGCTATTTAAATTCAGTCAAATTAAAGGCTGAATGCAACCTAAAACATCTACTCTCAGAACAGTAATTTGACACATCGTAAGTAAGAACCAGTTTTTGTTAGAATATCTTGACACTTGCCTAAAAAGTTTACATAGCATCTTAGCAGTGCTGCCTCTTGAGGAGTAGTAAAGTCCTGTATACAAAGTAATGAAGCAAAGAGAAACTTAATACTCCAGCTCAAATACTTCACCTGTACACATGCACAGAAAACCGAGAAGTTAAAAATCTTTTCTCATGAAGTCAGCATTAACCTTTATGAACACAACAATCAAGAACTTCCTACAATAGTTCTGAGCAAATAGATACCTGCCTAATATATTAGATTCTCACTGTGTTTTACGAATCACATGTACTAGGAGGGTGATGGTAATTCTTTGCCACATCCATTGCATAATTTAACCACTAATATTTAGAAGTACTACAAATAGGCCATCTCAAAATGTCAAACTGAAGAAATCAGAACAAAAATAGCTCAACCATTCCACGTGGAAGAAGTCACGGGAATTTTACCTTGTATTTCAGAACGTGTTAGTGAGAGAAAAAAACAGCAGAACTAGATTAAATCTTTTTCTTACCAAGAGAAATAAATACAACTCTCATAAATTGATGATAATATTCATTTTTTAAAAGCCTACTAAGAGCACAAAATGACCTTCTCTTATGAACTTTAGTAGGTATAAATGAGATAATTCTTTTTAATTGTCTGGGTATTTTACTGTAAAGCCTCTACAAAAAGCAACAAAAAATACCACCACCACAAACAAAACCACACAAAGTTTTCTAACCACATTCAGCAATTAAACAGATCAGTGAAAGAAGGCAATTATCATGTATGATCCCATAATGATTCGCGTTACAGTTCAATCTTTTAATCTGAAGTACATCTCTGGTTGTGGTTTCTTTTTCTTTTTTTCTCTCTTTTTTTTTTTAATAAGAACATATTAGTTTACTTTGCAGAAAAGCCCACAAGCAAGTTATCCAAAATACACTGTATAACTTGGTCTTTGTTTTATGTCCCTTAAATTTAACTAAGTAATTAGTATTTGCACTATACATAAGATACACTACCATAATCCCAATCATCCAATCTTATTATCTTTCATATTCAATCTATACGGATATTGGAAGAATGCTTGATTTTAAGAGTTAACTAATTTTTATATGGAAATATGTTTACATGAAAAAAAATTATTTTCTTAAATGTTCATGCTTTAGAAATCAAGACTATTCCAACTCACAAAGGTACAGACTCCACAGGAAAACAACAGGGAATGACTTGTGGCAGACTATCACAGCATAGCACCAGGAGTATGAATGCTAATGAATAAAGCTAAGGAATTATGCTAGAGCGTCATATATTGGAAGATGACACTGATGAGGGCAGATGTAGAAAAATGATTATCAACTGCAGACCCCTAGAGCAACATGAATGAAATCACATCCTTGTGTTCTGGGAAATAAAAAAGGCAACTTAGAAATAAAGACAGCCCTTAATTATCTAAAAGTAAATTGGGAGCAGCCCATGATAATTCAGAAGTGGCATTATTACAGAACACAATGCAGAGTTAATTCAGAAACCAGTTTGTTCAAAAACATCAACAGCTGGGTTTAATAATAGATACGATGAATCAGAAATGAAGAAAAGCTTGGAGACAGAAGATGATTAATTCCAATCATACTATTAGATTTACAACTAAACAATGGCAAAGAAACTATATGCTAAAAATATTTAAATAAAGGAAAACAATTCAGTTATGCTAAAATCATTTAAATAAAGGAAAACAGTAATTTGGATTGATGAGCTGCAAGAGTGTAAAAAAAATTAAACATCTACACTATTATTTTATCTGGTTGTGGTTTAGATGCATTTGGTTATCCTATTAGCAGGGCAAGAGGAATCCCTTCATTATTTTTAAAATAGAAACTGGCTTGACACAAGAACAAAACATCCACTTGAATAAATAAAATGATTTTTTTAATTATTATTTTTAAATTTACACTTCACTACATTCTGGTACCTCTGCTCATATTCAGTAAGATCACCTGAAAAATTCTTCCAGTGGTTTTATAACTCCCTTGACACAGGACATTTAAACTCTATTTCCTATGGGAAAGCTTGGGAAGAGCACAATCGAACTATGGGATAAATAGAGGTACTACCAGTGGCAAAGCAAAAACAGTTAGTGGCTGCAAATTTAGTTACAGTGGCTAGATATTTTATTAGTGGAATTATGAAGTTAAACATTGCACAATGTACGGTCTAATTTAAATATAAAAAGCAATTCATTATGAAAGCTGATCTGTGCTGTGCCAGCTGCAGAGCTCTATAGCTGCAAATGTGAGTTTCAAAGCACCCATATTTGGTTCTGCAGTCAGCACAGTACAAGGAGATTGCAAAGCTTCACTTTAAGTACTATGTAAATATTTGTTTAAACTGTCAACCAGTAGCTTAACAGCAAGATGTTCTCTCATATATGCTGTTCTTTTAATACTGATTTCCAGCAAGAAGAAAAAAAATAACTCTAGGATGAAAGGAATGGCTTTGAAAAGATGGTGTTTCACAGTACAGTTTCTGAAACTGCTGCATATTTTTTCCACCTTTCTTCTTCTCCTTTCTTTCACTCATAAGTGAGGCATACATGCAGAAAGAGGGATTAGCATGGCATTTTCTGTTGTTAACCATTATTTTGGTAAGTTAAAATTTCTATTTTCCTTCTTGAAAGTACAGATAGAATAGCTTCTAAGGTCAGCAATGTCTACTACAAAATAGTGAATACCAACTAATGTATGCTGTATATAAAAGTAACTTTTCAAGTTAGATTCTCCACAGAAAAAGGAAAAGAACAAGAATGCTGAGAAAAAAAATTGCCACTCAAGGTAAAATTCAGCTGTCGGATATGCATGAAGCTGTAGACAAAGAAGTAACCAGAGTATAAACGGCTCAGAAACAGCTTACTGCAAACATGCATGTTTTCTGGAAGCGTTAACAGCATATTTGATTCTTGCTATTTTTGTATTCTGCGTTTTTTAAGACGGGAACTGGGAACGTAAATAAAGTTTGCAGAGAGTCAATACTGCATATTTCATTCTGTGAATGATAGTTCAGAAACTATTTGCACTACCATGCATACTTCTACAAAACTTAGAGCACATAACACACATACATCTCAAAGACAGAAGATGCTTTCGAGATGATAAATGTCATATATGCGCATGTAGAGGGATTCATTCATTCTGTAACCTAACAGACAAAAAGAAAGAGACAGGGGAAAGGAAGAAAGGAAAATGTTTTGGTCTGTGCAACATAAACATTATTTAATCTGTAATTGAAAAAAAAAAATTAAGCTAAAGGTTTATATTCAAGAAATAATTCAGGCTGGCCAAGGTAAGAAATCTAACATCCACTGAATATGACAGAGATATTTCTATTGACTTCAGAAGGTTGAGTCCAGAAACAGTTATATCCTATTACATAATCAAAAGAAAAATATTAGTGACTTGGGAAAAATAAATGGAAACAGAAAACAGTTCTGAAATTATCTGTATAATCTGTTAGCAGCCTTGGCTATAAGAAATTGCATTTTTTTCATCATCCAATAATGTACCAATTATGAGTAGGTGCATGTACATATAATAATATGTTTATCAGCTAAGATAGATGTTATTAGACAATGCAAATTACTAACATATTCATGAATAGCATTATCAGAGATGGCACATCCAACAAATAAGAACAAGTTATTTAAAGACTTGTTATTCATGAGTGATGATATACAATAAGATTCAGGTATCAATATGCAATCACTTTTGCCACAGCAAATCATGAAGCTAACCCAATAAGAAATACATAATGGACCTTAAGAATCAGTTCAAACAGCAATAAGATGTTCGGGCTCTCAGCATGTATCGTACATGGTTGATAGTTACCATGGCATTAGGTTGAGAGGCAGTTCAGATTCCTGGAGGATGAGAAGTTCCATTTGAATTGGAGTCTGTATTCAGGAAGATATCTGTAAATGCCATGATTTTACTCCCTGAATGTCAGATGCTATTTCACACTTTCACCCTAAAATTCAGATGTATGGAGAAGCAGCATATAGCTTTACCAAGGACTGGTGTTTCTAAAGGTTACACAGTTCAATCAAGTAAAGAAAACTATCACTCTAGATTTCTGCAACTGAGACATATGAGGTCATTATATGCATAATAAACATATATCATTATATATAAATAGATGTAGTTGTTCTTAAAGCTTAAAGCCTGAGTGCACAGACATCAGAAAATGGAGAAATATGTATTAGCAATAATGCCAATTATAAAAAAAATATGAAATTCAGAGCACTGGAGAAGACATTAAGGGCATAGTATAATAGTAATGAAGACCAATACCAGAAGATAAACATCTGGACATGATGCACTTTTCCATACTAAGCCTTTTTTATACTTAAAATATAAGATTTTAGAAAGTCATATGCGTTTATTGACTCCATAATGACAACTTGATTCAAGTGCCCCTAAATCTATATGGAATGTTACTGCCCTCTGTCCATCCCTCAGCTACACATTCTCTTGCCAGCATTAGTGCAAGTGCAGAGAAATGTGAAGGAACTGATGCAGCTGAAACCAATTCTAGATGCAGTTAGTGCTCTGGATGTACATCTACTGCACATTTCTTCACTGTATAACTGGTTTTATACTTCACTCTCATAAAAAGCCACACTGCCTTCTCCCTTCATTTTAATCTGAAACTATTACATGACATGCACTACAGCTCTTATAAGAAACATCAGATATAATCTGTTGTGTATCATAAACAGAAAGGAACACTAACATAACTGAAATAAAACAAAAATAGCACAAAATATCTTTCAGCAATCAGGAAATAATTGATATAAAATTAGTCACCCCAGTGAAACTGCTGAATTAGACTGGAGTTTAACTTCAAAGTTTTAAGTTCAGATAGATTATACATATACTATCATTCATACAGTTACTTTCGATAGTCCATAAATATACTAACATGTATAGGCTTATTACACAGTTCTTTTTTGATGGCAATAGTCTAGAAGGTGGCAAGGGGCTGAGGGAGGAGAAGGCACATATATAAAAATCAACCAATTAATTTATTAACTCAGAAAAAACAGTGAGGGACACAGTGAAAACTATCAAATTTATTTTGAACTTTATTCCCTGAGAGTGAACAATCTGGCTTTATGAAATGCTACTAAACTCTCAACTGCAAGAAGAAGCTATTTTTCCAAGTCAGTGTTTAATTAATTTGCAGAATAACTGCTGTGAAAGTTCATTGAGACAAATGTTGAGGCTGCCTTTTTAAAGGGTTGGATAATTTTGTGATGATAAACAACACTGGCAGATTTGTAAGCAAAGACAATGATGTAGGAGTAATTAAATCTCATGCATCAGAATATAAGTAGAATCATTTGGCCCCAAGTACAGCATAGACTGTTAATAATAATGTTTTATTCATATTATAAATCTAAACTCATAGGTGAATTAAGATACCTGACCCTCCTCTTAACTTATTTGCCACTGACAAGGGCAGCATATTGAACTGGAGAAATCCCTTGTTTGATTCCATCTGACAGGGCCTCTGTTTTCAGGTGAAGTCCTACAATGCCATAAAAGTAAATGGAAGTATCCCACAAACTACCTTCACCTCATCTAACTCCTCAGGACCATACCATAATCACTGTTATCCATATAACAGCAGTAAATCATTTGAGATAAATAAAAAGGGGGATGACAAATTAACCAATACAAGGAATGCCTTTCCCTGTCCCAAACACTTCAATGAGATAAAGCTTTAGAAAATGTAAGCAAATACCCACTGATCCAGCAAAATAAGTAAAAAAATGGAGAAGGGAAGAAAAGTAAAAAAGTACACACGTGTATGGAAGAAACATTTAAAAAAAATGACATCAAATCTGACTGATCTTTCATTATGCAGAAATTTAACAAATAACCTATGTCTCTACATAGTACATTTCAGAATACTTCACAGTATGCATACAGTGAAGATGAGAAAAATCCTCCAAAATTAAAGTTTATCAATACTTAGTTATAAACAGTTCAAGGAGAACATCAGCCACTTATATAAAATATGACAAACAGAATTACATCCTGATCACTTTTTGTATCTATGACCAAATACATAATAAAATACAAAATACCAAAAATTATCAATACTTTTTTTAGTTGAAGCAGTATTTTAGTTGAAACTGTTTGAAACCAGTGGGGCCTTGCCATGCCTTCCCACTAATAGCAAACACCACAGCTAAAGAAAGTAGCAAATAAAAGCCAACAAAGTAGTTACAGTGTAAATGTGTAAACAGTTGCATGCAATAATCTCACTTTTCCTCAGACTTTCAGGAGTTGCCATCTGCAAATGCATAGGAACAATACACACTTCTGAGTCCATCCATGCTTCCTATCCTCTATGAATTTAAAGTATATTCATATTCAGAGTTAACACAGTAAAAATAAGCAGCTTCTTCTTGTGGCAGTTTTCTACTCAACCACATAAACACACAGAAAGCCAAGCCATTAAGTAGAGAATTTACCTGAAAGAATTCTCTGTATTTTTTCTGTTCTTTGAAATAAAAGATTACCTGCAATGCAGGGGAAAAAATAGGCAAAAACAGACTAACAAAAAAACCACAAAGGAGAACAAAACAAGGAAAATAAGTCTTTTCTTAACAGCTTTGTTAGACTTGGTTGAAAGAGATTAATGTGATTACTGATAGCCCTGGTTAAAACACATAAACAACATCTTATCATCCATTAGGTTTAAGAGAGCTCTTCAGAATTACTAACATGGACATGATGGAGAAGGTACAGTTTCCAAAAGATGCTGGATACAAACCTTCCTTCCCTTCATTTACCATTTCTGTTCAAATAGTATAAATTGCATCTTTCACAGGGCTCGTAAGTAAACAAATGTAATAAAATGTGTTTTGATTAGAGGTTCATGCCAGATGAGCTCTCAAATTGTTCTATGTCATTGATAAACCTTTTGTTATGATCCACGACAAGTGATAGGCAGAGGTAAAATCTTTTAATAGATCAGTTGGTATACATGGAAAAAGTGAATTTACCATAAAACAAAGAATAGAAAACAGCAGATTAGCAAAGTGGGTAGCTCAGCGTTTTCACTCTTGCTGTTCCAAAGTCTCAGAGGGCTGTGAAATAAATTACAAGTGTGCAGTCAGTACAGCAGGGTGGCATCACGACACTGCTGTAGCTCATCAGAAAACACTGGCATCCATCCATCTTCACCTGAGCTTTATAACTCTTGTTAAAATCCAAGCATTATTTCTCTCTTGCACTGAGCGCGACAGCAGATGTGCTAGCCTCAATCCTGCCACCATAACACACAGAGCTAGGAATCTGCTCACCAGCTAGAGCATTAGTGTCATCATTGTTAGCAGCTGTAGCCTACTTTCCTTTAATAACTTCTACATAGATACAAACATGGAATCCTTTGAAGAGTGAGTCACCTCAGGCAATCACCATTTCAGAGGTGTCATATGATGGTCTGACCTTGCAGCAGTCAGATAGAAAACTTCCGTTTTCATGAGAGTAGTCAAAGACTAGAACAAACAGCCAAAAAGGTTGAGGAAATCCCTGCTTTTAGAGATACTCAAAATTTGTTCAGGCCACAGCAACCTGATCTACTTTCAGAACTGCAATAGCTCTGTTCAGGGGGTTGATCACAGAGCTTCCACAGGTCTTTTCCAGCCTAAGTAATTCTATCATTAGGTCCAGAAACAACTATTCACGTTCCTTGCAGGAATCTCATATTCAGATGTATGCTCCTGAACTTCAGCTCTATCTTGGGTATAAGAATGGCATGTTGGGCACACAAAGAGATTAAATGGACTCCAGCACTCAGCAGAAAATCATTATTTTATTTCACATAAAATTACAGTTCTCCTAATTCTTACTGATTGCCTTGAAAAACATAAAGACAGAAGTTACAAGTACCACTAAATTAAGTTGGGATTAATGATATTATTGAGAGTGTTAAGAGTTGAATTGGCATGGCAGGTTTTAAATGCCTCCAGAGAAGGAGACTCTACAACCTCTCTAGGCAGCCTGTTCCAGGGCTTTGTCATCCTCACAGTAAAGTCCTTTCTCATGTTCATATGGAACTTCCTATGTTCCTGTTTGTGACCATTGCCTCTTTTTCTGTTGCTGGGCACCACCAAAATGAGCCAGAGCCCATCTACTTGACACCCACCCTTTAGGTATTATAAGCATTGGTAAGATAGCCCCTCAGTCTTCCCTTCTGCAGACTGAGCAGTGCTAGGTCTCTCAGCCGTTCCTCATAAGGAAGATGCTCCAGACCCCTTATCATCTTTGTAGCTCTAAAATAAGTAACCAAATCAGTTTACCTGCTTCTTCCTACTTTAACAGGAAAAAAAGTGCTGCTGCCACAATTGCCCACTGTTTCAAATACTCACATAATACAGCCATATTATCTCAAATACACACTGAGATTAGCCTTCTCTTTTCAAACAAGAAATAGTAGTAAGAATCTGTAACACAATTTTGCTTAAAATTCATAGAATCACAGAATATTTTGAGTTGCAAGCAACTTGAAAGATTGCCTTCTTCCAAATCCCCTGCTATGAGCAGAGACATTTTCTTCTACTAGACCAGATTTCTCAAAGCCGCATTCAACCCAATTTTAAACATTTCCAGCGACAGGGCTTTCGCAAACCTTCTGGGCAACCTGTTCCTGTGTCTCACCACCCTCAATTAGCTTTTTATTAGTAATTTTGTAGGATTTGATTCTACTTGTAGTCAAGTGTTTCTACAATAAATATAATACAGACCACTCAATTATTTCAGCATTGCTGTCAATACATTTGCCTTCATTCAGCAGTGTATTTGACTTCCACAGGTAACATATCTGACTTCCTTAGACTTACAAGGTGCATGGTACCCAAAATCTCATTAATTCTATCTCCTTACTTTCACTTCTGTCAAAAAATATGCCTTCCCTTCCTGGTGTTAATTCATATTCTCTGTAATCCTTAACACCTTAGTTCCTGGCCTTCAGGGCGACAAACTATGTATTACTTCATGTTGTGTGTAAGATTACAGATGCTGAAACTGTTTTTCTTTTTGTGTGATTGCAGTAGAAAAAAAAAGGATTGGTTTTCAAGGAATTTGTGAGAACAAGTACAACAGGATCAATATCTTATATTTGAGGTTATTAAATTTCTACAAAAGATCCTATTCATCAAAAATACCTACACATGTATTCTTCCAACTTTTAATCTCTTAAGACATGCACAACATTATATGAGTCAGTCAGAAAAATCAAAGAAAAACATCCCTGGGAATGGTTAAGGGCATGAGTTTAACACTGGTATTGACCAAGTGTCTCTAATATATTGGAACTTGACATAAAAGTCCCCTGCCCCTAGAAACCAATGTAAGACAAATCTGCTTGGACTCTTCCTTAGAGACTGGGGAACTGCCCTGTTGGGTATAAGGACAACAGGTCAGCTCACAGCTCTGCCATGGCAAGGGAGCACTGCAGTGCACATTACAGAGTCTGGCTGACAGTCACTGAGAGCAATCTGATGCATCTTCACAGTTCTGCTTCATACTTCTTGAGCCTCCTATGCAACCCCGTGTAGCACAATTTTTGCTCATGTGGAACAAGGTATGGGCTTCTGCCCTTTCACAACAATGGAGAGGAGAAAGAGCAAAGGGGAACATCATGCAATTATAAAACTCATCCCTAGTCACCTTGCTTTCTGATTAAAAGAAAACAAACCAACCAAACAAAAAACAGTATATTCACTAATCATTAGAAAAACAGATAGAACCCACAGCCTTCAAGCTGGGCTTTGTTTCTGACTTGTTCTTTAGAGAAGCCTGACTCTCCATTCACTAATTATGGAATCTTTTAAAATTGGTGTTTCTGGATGGGTGATATGGGTATTTTATGGCACATACTGCCAAAATTTTTGTTGTTGATGACTTTTTTTTTTTTTTGGCAGACTCTAAATAACACTTGATAATTTATACGAAAGAAGAACAAGAAAACTCAGGAAAAGAAAAATTGCTTGCTAATTAGTACTATTCCTGAAAGCTTAATCATTGAAACACATACATGAAGCTTAAGTAGTTAGTTAAAATAGGTTGCAACTTCTTAATTATTTTTTAGAGCAGAAGCAAATGGCTAAAACACACATTTGAATTTGGGTCATCATTTACCTAAATGGAAAAATGTTAAGTCTCATTGCTAAGACTTTACTGCAAGGAGCACTACCCAGACATGGGAAAACACACACTCTTGTCTTGAGAAGCATTGACCTAAGGGTGCATAATACAACTTCACAAAAAAGAAGCAGGATTCATGACTGGAATAATGAGAAAGATATTTCTGAATATAGTGTATGGCAAACAGGTATACATGTATTGGACCAGAGAGATTATTGCGTTACAAAGGAAAAATAAAATAAAGAGCTTACCTGTATCCTGGGCTCACAGAATAGCTCCAAGAGGAGTGATCTCCAGAGAGAGATCCTTCCTCCTTGGGAGTCAGTCCTTAAATAGGGTCTAGGCAGGGTGGAGCCAGGCTCCATCCCTTCCGGTCACTCAGGTGAAATTGCATTCACCTGTGCCCCTGCAGCTGACTCAGCGCTCACCTCAGCCTGAATCTCTGATTGATCACCTGTGATTCAACAGTTCCCATACATATAGGAAGAGTGAATAACAGAGGAGGAAAGATAACAAGCAAAGCAGAAAAAAAAAGCAAAGGCAGAAGGATTAAAGAAAGAAAGGGCCAAAAACATAGACAGAATAGAGTCAGACTAGTCTGGTAGAAGGATAAGAATGACCAATGATATTAAAATAAAGGAAAAAACAAACAAACAAACAAACAAACAAAAAAAAACAATGACTGGAAGCTCTCTTCATGTCAATGCAGCTAATCCCCCAGACCTATTATTACGAAAAGTGTGTAATTGGCTCAGAGAACTGAAGTCTTTTCCTAATTATTTTCAAGAGCACAAGGTTGAGGAAGAATAGAAAATACACATCAGAATTACATAAAATAAATCTCTACATCATTTTCAATCAAATTCCTGACTTTCTTCAACTCTCATCAGAGTAAGTCAGGGCAATAACACAGCACAAAAACAATCATCTCCTCAAGCAGAACTTCTCCTGTGTGTTACTGTGAGACTAGGATCGCAGTCACAGAATTATAGGGATTGGAAGGGACCTCCTGAGATCATCAAGTCCATGCCCCCTGCAGAGCAGGTCCCCTATAGCAGGATGCACAGGTAAAGGTATCAATTATGTTACAGAACATGGGTCACAATGTTCAGGAAAATTTTGAGAAATTCTGTAAAAATAACAAATATAAGTGATGGTGATTTTGCTATTTTATAAATTACTCTTCACCCAGCCAATGTGTTATAAGAGGTGACATGCTATCACGGTCACCTGACTGTTGTGCTACATGTAACACATAGCTCACACGTCACCTGTTGGGAGAGGAAAAAGAGGTAAAACAACAACTGCAGCAAAATCTCTGAGGTGTTCCCATCAGAAGATAAAGTCAGGAATACAGATGTCATTGCCTACTTGTACTTGCGGCAGCACTGACACAGCCTCTGGCCAGTCAGGAGTTGGTCTTACTTTTCTTTACTGCAAAGCTAACTCAGAGGTTAAAATAAATAAATAAATAATTGTTAACATCTTCTTCAAGTATCACATAATGTAACAGAAAAAAAAAAAAAAAAAAAAAAAAA
>PPHD01003890.1:10000-30085 GCA_002909625.1 Bambusicola thoracicus | reverse complement strand
TTTTTTTTTTTTAAGGGGAGGAAATATTTTGGAGGACTGGAAAGTGTTCCTGAAGGGATGAGTTACTGGTTTGAAAACGTGAAGCAGGCTGTGCAACACATACACAGCCTCTTCCATTATTTTGCTGTTTATTTGGTCGCTGTTGAAAGGAATAGGATTTTCTCCTGACTGTATTTGCAGTGTATTAGGGAGTAACAAGGCAAATTATGAACTACACAAAGTGTTCTAAAGCAGACTGGAATTAATGTATTATTGACAAGAAACAGCGCATCGTGTTTTAAAGGAGATGGGGATTTATATACCCTAGGAGTGCTCTGGAATAAAACCCAAAGTTTTTACCACTGTTTTTTTTTTTTTTTTTTTTTTTGCAAACAGATTCAGACTCTGCAAAGCAAAAGATAATAAACCATTAGAGAGAGAAGAGAGAGAGTTTCAACAAAGATTCTAGTGGACATTTACCTGTATCAATTAACCTCTATACAACTTGGCACTCTTTGTCACTCTCTCTCCATAGCAGCCCAGGACTAAAATAGCAAAGCTCTATAGGTCAGGATGAGGTGCACTGGCAGAGTTACACGGAGCAACACAGACAGAACCCGCCTGTGCCTCGCTCAGTTCCAGTCAGAGCTATTAGAAGCCTGCCTTTAATAAGCACTAAAATTCAGTCACACACTTTTAAAAGGAGAAAGTATTTTTCTAAAACATGATGGTTTTCTGATAAAAATTCTATCCAAAATTCTTCGAAAATGTTGGAAAAAAAATCTTTCCAGCTTCAAAGTGTCACTGCCAATTATGCCCTTTGATGCTTTTAATTACACCATTTAAATTCATTTTTTAAGAAATGTGACACGTTTACCTCCGAGAAATAAAAACAGAGTAGTCACAGAAGTAAGTAACAGGGTAACAGCTCTTATCCTGATGAATTTATACCAATATTATTACCTTCACCTCTTAAAACACGGGAGTAAAATTAAGCGCGTGGCTCCATCGGTACCTACAAGAGGTTCAACACACATCTGTTTCCTATGTTTGTGTGCACATGTATCAACGCACTGATAAACACTAAGAAAGTGCAAGACAGTAAGGGACCCCACATGACAAATAGTTTGGCACTTCTGATTGTCTTGCATTAGCTCGCTTAGGTAAGAAAGGTTTTTACACTTGTTTACATTTTAGTGATACTCCATCACTGTATATTTAAAGAGTGAAAAAAGTGCGGAGTGTTTGCATTGATACGCTCAAGTCTTAGAAAACCATTCAATTTATCTATGCTGCTTTTATTAGACCAGAGACTGCAGACTACAATAATAGTCAATGAGGTTTTGTCTTGATTGAATTTTTCAGTGGAACACAAAAGAACCTTGCCATTAAAATAGTCCTTTATTCTCCTGTATGAAGGCGAAAGGTTTTTAAAGTGTTGTGATGTTCAGTAATGAGCCTCTATCTAAATTATCATTGGTGACAAACTCACAAAGCACTTTTCGAGGACACATAGTTATGAAATGCCAGAGCTGCCACTTTCTTTCCTGTAATTATAGGCTAGCTTGCAGCCCTTCAATGATCATTTATAGAACAGCCTCCAGTGGATTACTGAGAACTTGAAAAACACATACATACCTCTGCCACATCTCCCTTTCCTCGCTATTGTTTACCAGTGATATGTAAAATAGTAGTGCCTATTCATTCCCCCTACTTAATTATGCCAATCAAAGTACAGAAATAGTGTCAGATATAAATACGACGCAACGTGACTAAATAAATAGGCTCGGTATTAACATTAAATTATGAATTTATGTACTTATGACTATTTTATACCCAAATTATTCTCTTTTATGCTTTTATAACTGTCTCAGGTACTACATATTGCCGTTAAAAATTCTCTATGATTTATAAATCAAGAATGAGATAATACTGAAAAATGAGAGGATTGGTGGATTTTCTCAGTCAGTGCCTAATTGCTGTTTCGAAATGCATATGCAAAAGGACATTTCATTAATCATTTAATCATGTCCCTCGCAGGAAGTTGGAACTAATGTTGCAAATACCCTTTTCATATGAATGCTCCATAATACTATCTTATTCATTTGATATATTGCATATGTCATAAACTGTAGCTGCTTCAAAAGGACCAAGTGGGTTGTTATCCCTGAAGATGCTTGTTACAAAACCTTTATTAAGTTTTTTTTTTACTTATTGCTAGTTCTATTTCACAGCTCCATTCTAGTCACCAATAATGCTCTTTCTGATGGCAAAGGTCTGTAAATTACCCATGCAATCACTAACACCATTTCACAGACCTGTTCTACTTCTACTGGTCTGCTAACAAGGCGATTACACACAAATTACTGAATGCCTATGAAATATTTAAATGCATTCTACTCTACTATGCATTAATAAGAGCAAAGCAAGCTCTGGAATTCTGGTTAGCTCCAGTCCCTAATGTCCCCTAATGAGCCTCTTACTGTGACTGCAGTTCAAACAGAGAGGTGAAGAAAAAATGCAAAGGGTGCCTTCAGAAAGGCAGCACTGAACAAACATTGTGTGAGCCAGTTCTAATTTATGGGTCACTTTATAGGTATATTGATTTTTGTTTTCAAAATGGAATAAATGATGTGGTCGACTGACGTTCTTAAAAACTGCTTGGATCTGCGTGCTGGCTGTGTGACTTACACACACACTGCAGAGTGTAAACATGCAGTCACCTCTCCAAAAACAGCTAAGTAAACATCGCAGAATGACAACAAGCACAATAAGGGATCCTTTCAATTTGTCTGATGTGTATTTCTCCTTTCAAGTAGCTTCTGCAGATATAAATTCGCTTGCTAACTTGCTAGTGCATATATTGCAAATTATCGATTCAATTTTAACTACAAGAATTTCAAATTCATTTTTAGTTACAACATTTCAAAAGCTAAAGAGAGATCAGCTTTAAAACCGAGTGTTGTCAGGGATTGTTTTAACAAAATGTTTCAGTTGCGTATCAGTGGTGTTTGATTTATTTTGCATCAAGCTTTTTATGTTTAAACATTGACAGGAGTTTAAATACAAAATGTTAGCTGTCACTATTCATTTGGCTGATTATGTCAGATGCCTTAGTTTGGAGAGATGGTGGCACTGTCACCAAACGAAACAACATTCTGACAAGTTCAAAGAAGATTCTTGAGGTCATAATTTTAAAGCCGCGCTACGTAGTCAGAGAGAAAAAAGAAATGAACACACTAAGAAAGAACGTAATGCTGTGTATCTCTTGGCAGATAAAAGATGAAAAAACACAGCATGTTTTATATGGCATTACCTGTAATCCATTAAGTAAGTTTCTTGTTTTCACAGTTTTGTTTTGTCATCCTTCTTGTGATGCTTGGTCACTGTTCTTTGTAGACTTTTAAATGCCCTCTCTTGCCTTAACAGCAAACACCACCCGTTGGAAAGCTGACCTATCTTCCCTAGCGTGACTTTTTTCCCCTGTCTCTATGGATGAAAATATTACCCATCTTCGTGCTGTGGATTGTGCTATGTTTGCAGGCATCGGCTGCATGACGGTTAAAGAACACTTCTCTGCTGACTGGACTGCTCTATTGTAAACCTTTTGATTTAAGCTCTACAAGTCAAATGCTTCCTACTCAAACCGCCTTAGGACCAACAGAATGATAATTAGTTTTGCAGACAAAATACACTCGAGTTTTGTCATGTGTTATTGCACTCTGACATTTATAAAAGCAGTGCAAAGAACTGCTATTAAATGCTTTTAGTGATCTACTGGGTTCCTCACTTGGAGACCAGCTTCTGTCAACATCTGTTTTGCAGTACAATTACAAATTTTTGGAAGTATTTTTTTGGCACCCTTCTAATTGCTTCATCACCTAGCATTCTGTTAAACTCTTGTCAGCTTCCTTTTAGTTATGTCATTACTTTTTGCATAAGTATCTTTACATTTTTAAGTTTTCCTTAAGCCAAAAGCTGTTGTTTTTACCAAAACAAAAAGTCAAAACTAATCTTGCATGCATGAACAACTGTAATCTAACACCATTTTTGTCAAGAGAGAAAATTGCTCCATAAAATATAAACTATTTTTGCCTTTAGAGTTGAAGTATGTCCATGAAAAGACACAGGATTAAGTTTTCGTGTATGTACAGAAATAGAACGATCAGCTGCACTTTCTTGAAACCAATGCTTATATTTTGAAACACAAATCTATTCCACAGCAAACATATAACTTCTTAAACTATTCTGAATATCTCAAAATAATTCTAGATAACTGTAGTGTCCTCTGTTTGTCTTATAAATATATGAACAAGTTCATATTGGACAAACAAAAGTGAACTGCTTTAATGGCTTTAAGTCATATACTGTAAGTTAGTAATCACTTCACACTGAATCTTTTCTATCATTATATGAGTGAAGCAAAGCTAGTGTCTTCTGTCTGAATCTTCCTTCTCAGATGCTCTGCACAGTATTTTATGTTTTTGAAGCAAGCTGCTAGGTAAACCATTTTCTCAGCATGGGAATTTAAGAGTTCATTTAATAAACCAGGTACTCGTCAAAGCTGTCATAAGCATACTCTAGAAATACACACTACTAGACTGGGGTAGTGTACCTTATTAATATTTCATTTTGGTACAATACACTTGCATTAACTTTTTTAACACAGGTATCATATTGTTTCAAGTCAGAAAACCTAAAACATCGTAAGAAAGATTAGACTAAGAGCAAAGCCTTGAAAACTACAGCCATTAGTCCTGTCATTCCCTATAAAGTTAATGGTTTGGAAAAATGGTCAATCTTTGGACTAAAAGTTGATATTTAATTGAAAGAAAATGTTTTTTAATTGTAATGGGGATTTTGCATTAGTGTGGACATGAAAAGGGACTAAGGAATCTCAGGCAAGGTTCTATCTATTGATTTCCATCTTAACACTACTGTAAAATGAAGAAACACTTCTATATCAAAAACAACCTCATCTATTCAACATCATGACTTCTTATTTGTTTTAAGGGCACAGAAGACAGAATTGAATGAAAAAAAGAAATAATGGAATATTCTCAAACATTTTTTGTTGCTGGTGTATAGGACAAAAGCCATGACACTGCTGTAAACCCTGATTGACTCTACACCAGAATTATCAAGATGTTATATGTCTCTTTCACATCTTCCAGGGTTATTTGGTTCAGGAAAGCAAGAGCATCTGTAAACCTAGCACTACAGCACATTAATCAGAATGGTTTTAGTGATCATGGATTATAACAAGAGACCCGACATAATGGATTTGTAAAGTCTATCCATAGAATTAGCACTGCTGCAGCCTAGTGACTATAGACATATTTATAAAATTTAGCTTTTTCTTGAAAAGGAGCACGCTTGAATTAAACTAATTTAAATTCTTAGTATTAATAATACTTAGAATGATTCATTGCATTTGGGAGATTTCATTTTCCTTTTAACACAAGGGTTCCTTTTAACATCAGGTTCTTTTAAATCCTATACAGTTTTCTCAAACAATTAGCCATTATTTTGACATTCCATTTAATGCACTTACAAACAAAAAAATATCAAGTGAGAGAAATATACGAGCTAAGATTTGCAAGTCGGTATAAGTCATTTCATTTAAAACTGAAAGATAGCATTGAGAGATGTAGAAAGCATTTAAAGTACCTTGTGGAAAGTATTTATTTAAAATACTTTTTGAAAAGTATTTCTCTAATTCTATTACAAAAGTTACTGTGAAACTGAGCGCTTGCGGTCTGCTGTTAAGGTGCTTCTGTTACATACCCTGTAGTCTACCATTTGTAAACACATCTTTTTGATGTTTCTGCCAACATCCTGGCAACAAAGCAGTGCAATTTCAAATGAGCTAATTAACTTAATTGTTGATGAAGCATGAAACAGTTCATTCACCCTGTTAGCTGCACCATGACAACATAAGAGTCTCAGCCCCTGAAGTTACTCATCTATATAAGCCTATCTGTAGCTTTCCATTAAGATCTATTGCATGCCAAAACGAGCACAGCTCTTCTGACAAAACCAGACCGCAATGTACACAGGTAGAAAATCAGTGCAGCTGTTGAAAATGTAAATTAATTCAACAGTACTAACAACTACTTTTGGAGAAAAAAAATAGAAAAGGAAAAAAATGCCGAAATCTATCATAGTTTGATGAGAAGCTTTGCCACTCATTTTCTCAATGATCCGATTTAGACAATTGCTGGCAAACCCAAATACTGAAAGCAAAAACTTTTGACATCACTGCAGTTTTGGAAGGTGAAAACCCACTTGTTCACAGCAGTTGTTTTTTGTGAGCACCCTACACATACAAGAGGAAAAACAAAAACAAATTATAAGAGAGTCAAATAGACACACTTAGTCCTTTGTGCTTTTTTTTATATACCAGACACATTAATTACCACTACGTCAGAATTTAAAACGTGGTTTCTCACACCTCTGCTATCCTATATATCATATAAAGCATCACTTCAAATTTTCTGAAGCTCCATTTCAGTAAAGGATAATAAGAGGATTAAGCAGCGCTCTATTGAAAGGATGGCAAAAGTGTTCAACATGAAAGAGGATAACAATTTGACCCTCTGCAGATAGCCTCAATCATCCAGTTGTTTGGAATACACACAAATAAAAAAACCCTGTTATGATTTACAGTAAAACTTCGCTTGCCATCTTTCTCTTTCCCTTGCCTTAAGCAACCCTCTACCCATGAATAAAAATCAACCTACTTTAAAAATTGTCCAAAATCTTCACAAACGCTTTCACAGCCAGGCCATTTGCAAACTCCATGACCATAGAGAGTATGGGAGGCCCCAGTCTCCTCATGTGACGAGCTGCAGCAAAAGAATAAGGCATCAGATTCATCTCAAAAGCCATAATCGTTGGAGGCTGCTAGCGCCTGTCAGGTTACGATCAGTGACAAACAGGTCAAAACAGGTCAATTTAGCTCAGAGCAGTCAGAAAAATTTAATCGTTCTATTGAATAGTTCAACTGCCAAGGCTAGATGATGTTCCAATTAGAGAAGAAATAGAGCCAAAGATGACTGTTAATAAAGGATGAAAAAATAAGATGACTGTGTAACACCATATGCTAATTCTGCCATATGACCTTGGTGTAACATTTACCTATAAATAAAAAATATACTATTCAGAAGTGATCAATTCTGCAAAGAAATACTGAAGATGGACAGTCAGAATTGATGAATAATATGAATGTTACAACAAAACATTTAGATTTTCTGCTGAAATGTAAATAAAATTAAATAAATAAATTTAATAAATATTTTTGTTCACATTTTTTTTGCCATTAACTACTTGACTTAATACACAATCCACTATTCTCCATGCCGTTTTTAGAATCTCTGCAAGAGTTTCACCTGTGTGCAGCTATCAAACCAATTCACGAGACTACTCCATGGATATGAGCAGCAACTACACATCCTGAAGCAAAGAAACAGCTTCTCTGAGACAACCACAAAATTAATTCTAACTAAAAGTACTATTCTAAAGGTCTGTCAGAGAAGAACCGCTTTTTTAAATGAAACAAAATATCAACAATAAACTATAGTCACAGTGACAGTGTGACTGTGACACAGGACCTGTGATTAATTATTGTCTCCTAATTCAATATTAAAATATTAAATGCTAATTAATTAAAAATAATTTTTTTTGAAAATACAATGATTTACAATTTAATTTATGTAGACAAAAATATCTATGAAAACAGCAGTGTGATTCAACAGTAAAGGCCTGACTGCCAAATGTGTTGACTCATTTATGAATGAAACTATGCACTGACAAAAGTGCCCACAAACACACTATTCTAAGATTTCTGATTATATCGTAAGTTTTACACTGTAAGATTTATAGTAATTGCACTTGCACCTGCAAAATTAGACATCCTGACTGAAAGTGGCAGTCTACTCATAAACAGTTATGAAAAATCTGGTCTCCACGATACCCTAAGAACTTATATAAAATATTATTTTGTGATTTGAAATGATGTGACTTATGATGCTAAACAACAGTGTTACATCAAATGACAAGTACAGTCAAAATCTCATATGAGAATTACCTGTCTCGCCTTGCATTTAGAACTGAAGACTGTCCATTCACTATGGAATGATGAGTTATTGGTGGTGATGCTTTGGAAGTGGTGGAGGAGGTAGTAGAGGAGGAATTGTTAGTAGTGAGGTCTAGCCCTCCGTGTTTAATGCCATTGTCTTCCATACTGTGAACTCCAGTCACTTCTTTCCATAACTGCTGAATCTCAGCAGGACTTAAGCCAGCTATAAAATGAAAGAGAGCCCCACTAATACAACAAAATAAGAGTTTCATATTATGAGCTCAGTGTTATTAATGGATTAATGCCAACAATAAAGCCGATGTAGTTTTTTCCAGCACAATCAACGTGTAGTAAAACATAAATTCATTTTTCTTCAGCTAGAATCCAGGTAATCTAGCTGTCTTCTCTTGGGTTATAAACAGTCAGTCAGAAATCAGCAATTTGAATAATACCATGCTCCTTCTAGAAACACTACTCAAGGATCCAAGAACAAAAGCTACAAAGAACTTGCAACTACTTCTTGAAAAACAAAAAAACTCAAACAACTGAATACAAGTGCAGATAAGATTTCTGTTGTCTACATAACATATTTCTTGACAGAAAAACATAACTCAATATATCCACAGTTAACCCAGTTAACTCAGCTTTTAGAATTTCTCTTATTCAAAAAAGAAAAGTTTATTACATTAAGGATACAAACATTAATATTCTCTTTAAACTTTTGAGTAGGGAATGGGAGAAGCAGACAACAGATCAACAGACAAAAATGAAATCCATGAGATCTTGACAGGTTTAGCATCTGAGCAGAAGGCATTTTAATTAATGACACCTATATATTCACTAGTCCTGTTCAGGATTTAAAAAAAAATGTTTTGATGTAAAAATGTATACTTAAGAGACAATAAACAAAGCGCAGAACAAAACCACTACAGCACAGAAGTACAAACAGGTAATTGGTCCAGCTCTTTGGAGCCATTCAGTGGCAACAAACAAGGCAGAAAGGTAACAAAACTGGGCCATTTAGAATTCTGTCTACACAGATGAAATTACATGCAGTGTAGACCATTGAATTCCTCCTCTATTTTTTGTCCATCCCTAGTGTGGAAAACAAATCGGAGGCCTGGCTAGGAGACAGCAGACTCCATCTCCTGGAGTTATGGGCAGCCATAAAAAATTTCAAGAGTTTCTCAAACCTCGCTCCCTGATGCACAGTACTGTCCTGGAATCTGGCCACAAGATCACTGCAGATACAGATCAGATCAAATTTGATCTGTACGCTACTTGTAGCCTGAAAACTCATGGTTTCCAGGACCCACCCACAGCCACAGATTGCAATGGTTTGTAGAACGAATTTAGACATCTGTGTTAGGGTTGTCTGCACTGAACTGAGATCTTTGCATGAAGTCATGGAAACTTCCATTACAAAATGCTTCTGCCCAAAGACACCCAAAACAAAAGAGAAGAGCTGTGAGTGTTCTCTTACATTCTCTATATTTCATGAGTATTATGCATCTAATGTGGGAAATTAAGATACTGAAAGATGAAGAGTTCATCATAACTACATACACATTCTGTCACAGCCAGTCTTTATAAAAGTAACACCTCCCCTTTGAAGAATACTAAATTAAATATAGAAGACCAGAAAACTCCTTGTGAAAGAAAGATCTGATTTCACACTGGGTTTCTGAGCCTGACACAGCATAGAATCATAGAATTACTCAGGTTGGAAGGGACCTCAAGGATCATCAAGTCCAACCGCAGCCTAACCAACCCTAGCTCTAACAACCCTCTGCTAAATCATGTCCCTGCATGGAACAGAGTTATCTTAAAATCTAACTCAATCTTTTTTATCTTTTCTCAGCAAGTGAAAGTACGTAGGTCACTCCAAAAGTAATGCCTCCTATTTTTTTTCCATCGAAACTACAACAGATACAAAGAGCATGATAACACTACTTGATTGAGCAAATTCCCAGCTACAAAACATAATTTTTCAACACAGTCATCACCATTAGCTATGCATTTTTGCCAGCAATGAGCAAGAGCTTGTAAGCTATGCTCGTCAAAATCTGCACCAGGGGAGGTGATCCACTGTCTCTGTCACCACTGCTGAAAAGCACCATCCACCACTTCACTGTGCTCACATCCACTGGTTGATCTCATCAGACAATGAGAAATACTGATGAATGTCAGTGGGTGCAATTTTTCCCAAGGGAGGATTTTAGTGGCGCAAATTTGCTTCATAGGCACTTCCATATCAGACAACATTTGTCAAACCGCCCTTCTGCTGCCATCTGTCACGCAGCAACAAAATGGAACTGAATACTGGTGGCAAGGTTCAGCCTATACTGCCATATCACCAACATCCACCTCTGATATTGCGGGTCAACATAAAAAAAAATAGGAGGCATTACTTTCAGAGCATCCCTCGTAGACAGGACATTGTCACAGTACCTTAAACTGCTTGAATGCAAAGTATTCAAAATGCTAAAGTTGTCTGAACTGAGTTTTTGTCCCAACTTTCTGAATTAGCTCAAGTTTACTGTCCTTCAGAAAACTATTTAAAATTTAAAATTCATTCAAACTTCTAACCAAGGATAGTTTTGCTTGGTAAATAAGATGCATTATAAAGATGTTAAGATCTCTCTTCACTGTTGGGAAAATCTGTTCCTTAGATAACATTTTATTTTGAAGGTAGAAGAACTCACACTGCTAAAATGGATTCAATGAGACATATGAAAAATGACAGTAAGTTCCTTAATACTGCTCAATAGCTGTCTCGCCACGAAGTATGCAAAGTTATTAAAGAAGAGACTGCAAGTAATTTACAGAAATAATAATTTCTGGAGGTAGTGTGGAAACAAATTGGTTGGAAGATATTCACTTTTATTTAAATTATAGAAGGAGCTCATTTTTAGACTACTATTTAGTGTCCTTCTTCTCTGCCTTAGCTACCAACATCCATTGACAAACTCTGTTAATGACAAAGTGAAAAAGCTGACTGGAATGTAAGTTTTAAAACTGGAGTTTAAATCATATTTGTACAGCAAAAAAGCTAGGCTTTAAGGAAGAAAGGAAAGAAAGTAGGCTCTAATTTACTGCTTTAGAGAGATAGGTAACTTGAGTAATGGTAATACTAGCTGTAATTGTTTAATGAAGGTAAGTAATTACTGCTGTGTACATGAGGTATGTTCCAGCAACACTGCAAATAACCCATTTTAGCATGGTAAATAGCAGTTACCTGCAAATATAATAACAAACTAAAAGGAAAAGTAAGCTATTCTGTTAGCAGGCATGACATACATAGGACATTATTCACTTCAAACTCTCCCCTTCTTCCTGCGACACAAAAAAATAAACTAAGTTCATACTTAAATTAAAACCAAGAATAAAATCCCCTGTTTGAATAATCAAAGGGAAAACATATTGTGTCCTGTGGTAAGAAAATTTTCATCGCATATCACCAAACTTCGGGCCCTGCAGGAGCTCAATAAGAGGCAGTCTGGGAACATGGGTGAATGAATCCCAGTGGGAGGTGACTGTGCTAATGGCCCTTCCCATGTAGCGTGGTCTCCTCTTTCTCCTCTGAGTGTCTGTGAACCAATCTCTCTGCACTGTAAAGCTATGGATGATTTGTAACATCAGAGACGAACTTCTCTTTGGGCTCAGGCGGGTTAATTTTATCATTTCTTCAGAACACCCTGAAAGTCAGCTGCCCTTTAGGAGAAAAGGATTAAGGACAGGCACTTCAAAAGCATCAAATTGAGAAGAGAATATATAATTAATTGTAAATTACAACCATTTTGTAGTTTTGGCATATAAAAGAGGCCAACTTCCATTTTACAAGAGACCTGTAAAATGGCTGACAGGTATTTTAGTATGGATGTAAAAGCAGGGTAAGTTTTAAAGTTTCATAGATTGTGATAATTCTCAAAATACCCTCTCCACACTACATTAAAAGAGAAAGGATGAAACATGATATCCAGGATGGGATAAAAAATAAGAACTATAGTGAAAAGAACCAATACTAATTTGCTCTACAGTATTCTACACCAGCAACTCTCAGATTTTGAGATCAGTTTTCTAACTCTTTTAACTACTATCTACTCTACTTTCATGCTTGAGTAAGTAGTAAAATGACCACCTATAAAACTCAACCATGCACCTGTTTTTCATTTTCCAATTTGACAAAATTCAAGTTTTTATTTTTAATTTTTATTGTTGTCATTTAGATACCTTTGCACTTAGCTAAACATTAGCATAACCTTACACAGAAGTAACTCATTGTGAGCCACCGGCCCTGGATATAGGATAGTGAAGATCTCACCTCAAAATAAATGCTCAAACAAATCCTACATCTTATTTGATGTCCTAATCATTGAGAAAAAAAACATTGTCCTTTAAAGGCAGTAACCAGGCTTGGAGCAAACCTCACAGCTGTACATGGAAGTTATGTCTTTTCATACTAACAAATGCAAAAAATCTTCTTTGTCAGTAATAATTTGTCTTTTACTAGACTCTATTACCAATAACTTAGAAACAAGAATCCCCCTGTGCTTCTCTCATTGTTTTAGTCATCCTTGTAACTGCAGTCTAAGTGGATACATATAAAAATGTTTGTGTTCCACATCTGTAAATCGTTCTCTATAACCATATTATATATCCTGTAACACAGTGGAAGGATAAAAGCATCATTTTACCACATTCAGTGTGTACTGCGCTAAATAAGTTCTGATGGCTTAATTTAATGTTTTCACAAAAAATGTCTGTCATAAAATGTGCCACATTTTTATGAGAAAAACAAAAGACTGATTATCTTACTCTTGCACAAACTCCAAACAGGGGAATCCGTGATAGAATTAGTAAGCAATATATGGATACTTTCTATGTGTAAATCTAAGGTTTAGGAGAAAATTTCAACAGATCTGAAAAGCACTGATTTTCATTACATTATGAACTACATTGGGTGCTTTTTCTTCCTATGAAAGGGATGAGCTATAAGAGGAGCCCGCTGAAAGAACTGTGAGCCAACACAGCTCTGCATTTGGTTCTCAATTTAGAGGAATCCCACATACACAGCAGACAGTAGAAAACAAAATTGGAAGAATGAAATATTTCACTGGAATTCATTATTAAAACAAAACAAAACAAAACAAAACAACAAGGCAAAAGCAAACAGGAGATTTACTTTAAAAAAAAAAAAAGCAATTTCAATACATTTTAATTGTAACATTTCATATTTTTTTGATTTGTTTAGTATCAATTTTGGCTGTAACATACTACCGATTGAAAAAAAAGATATTTTTATGTTTTTCTACTGGAAGTGGATGAATGACTGTTGCATTAAATTAATGAATATCAATGCAATTGGGTAGGAGTGCTGAGGGAAATCTATGGGGATTGCTCAGCGTGGAAGAAAACTTGAGGAATTCCTCTTGCAACAGATGGCAAAAGATGAGGCTATAGGAAGTGAAGGTGTTCAGAGGAAGGCTGCTTCAATTACTTTTTTTCCATTTGGACCAAATGTGACTTTGCACAGAAGGAAACCAATATTATCACTCTCCATTGGTCCAAGTTCATGAATCAGCATGCCTCCTCGCTGCTGTTCCCAAATAGTAAGGTGTGGTGTGATAGCTAATATGTGACTCTTTTCTGCTGCCACAATATTTGTAAATTTAGGTATGCTTACAGTTTTTCCACACAACACAATATATGGAAACAACTTATACATTCCTCTTCTCTGCTTTCCAGTGACTGAAGCTTTAAGTGGTTATATCTTTCTCATGCCTTCTTCTGCTTCATTTTGGTGGGGGCTTTTTTGTTACACTATTGTCTTACACTGTGTACTCTGCCCTTGCTCATCTAATTACCGAAGCTTCGATTTCATAACAGTTATCTGGTGGAGGAACCAGATACCTGCGTAAAGGCCAATTAAAAGTAAGGTTATCTGTCACGAACACAGTCTAAACAATGCTCATTGCAGGACCAAAGTGCCAAAGATCAGAACGTTATGTAGTTTTTATGACAGACATTTAGCTCACCTCTGCAGAGTAACACAAATAGAAACACATGCTGTGTGGGTCACAGAGTCCTTAGCAAGTGAAGTCTCTGCCGTGCCTCAAAATACAAGTAGTCTTTATTTCCAAGCTAATTCATTTTTCAAAAGCTCATGTCCTATTTTCTTTCAACCATGACAAAATATTTTTTGGTAAAGTTCTTTACTGTTATTAGTCAGTCATAATTCATTACTATTGCATTCATAGCTTACTAAAATTGTTTTTATATTTTAGACATCTAATAGAAAGGAATAGCAAAGAAAATGAATTCTAAGTGATGTACCTAAATTCAAGTGTCATCATTTGAAGACTCAAAGTACTTTTCAATACCAAACACTTTATTTTCTTAGAAAATGAAAATGTGAGGTTTAAGATAACTTTGATATCACTTTTTCATTCTTTTTATATCTCTTCACTTATATTAAATGAAATGGTAACATTCACACTAAATCAGACTTCAGTAATTCCTCAGAGAAAAGCAATGGTGCTTGAATAGTGTTGCTATTAGAAATTATTTTCATACCATAAGGCTAATAAATATGCATCTTAGGTCTAAAAAAAAAAACAAAAAAAAACCCACTAAAAAGCTACTTTTTCCATAAAAGTATGCTGTCAAATTTATCTGCCTCGAGAAAAAAAATGTAACATGAATAATAATATTTTAATAATAAAATATTTTAAAGCGTCATAACGGGAAATTGTTGAAATTCAGATGGAGAGATGCAGAAAGCATTCCTGCAAAGGGAATGGTTAAAAAAGTTGTGAATTAGAAATTACTCCAATCCCGTTTTATTGGTATACCTTGTGGCAGAGACTGGACAGGAAGAGCAGACTGGCCAGGTGGGATGGAAATGAGTCCCTGACGCTGAAGGTTCAGCAGATGTTGCTGCTGCTGAAGTTGTTGCATCTGGAGGAGCTGCTGCTGGAAGACAAGCTGCTGGGCTGCCAACTGCTGCTGTTGCTGCTGAGAAAGAAGGAAAAATATGCATCAAAGAATAAAGTGGGCAATGGAGACTGGAAAGCCTAAAATCAACTTATTTCTCCTTAAGCTCAGTTATTAAATAATAATGTTATTTGCAGAATACCTGGACAGTGAAGTCATTTGAAATGTTCTGGCACATACATTCAAACTATCAGGCGTTAGAGAACGTGTCAAGATACACTTAATGACACGCTAAAGAAAAAGGGTCAAGAGAAAGTACATAATAGCCGTTTGAAAAAACAAAAACGCCCAGCTCATGGCAGATGATAACAAATTCATCTATGCTAAAAGTGTAATTCTTTAGGGCCTCCTGTGATTTGAGGGCACTCTTGTTTTTCCAATTGACTAACTTTGGTCCGCAGTGGCCCATGAACGCGGCCTCCAGTGATCTATTAGTAAACTGGGATGTAGCCTTCATTTCACTGGCCTGTTAGCACTCTCTCACTTCTGGCTGGAATACATTAAAAAGAGCAATGCATTCAAGGCAAAGAAGTGCCCTATTATGAGTAGAAGTATAAGTTCCAATTTTGTGAGGCATTTCAAGACAAACTGGAGTATGCAAAGACTCAGGAGGGTATAAGCAGGCAGTCACACTTCAGAGAAAGACAAGCTGCTGTGGAAGACCTTTCCTTTCTAGTTTGGGGAAAAGAGAAACTTCTGATGCGCTCACTGGAAAACAGACTGCATAATGGAGCAAGTCATGTGGATTGCCCAGAGCCTCCGGAGAAATACGGGAGCAATTTCTATTCTGTAGTTGATGGCTGTCTGAAATTCTATTCACAAATCCAAACAGAAACAAAGCCTCAGGAGGTCACGACTGCTTCCTCAACGTTTGCATAATGGGCAGCTTGAAGACAACGTCTAGGATACCTGCTGATCAATTTAACTACTTCAACATGTTTTGTTTGTATTATGTTTATATTTGATGCAGTCTGCTGACAAGTGCAAGCTAGGCCTGAGAAACCAGCTTGTCAGGTTGATTTATGAGCACATCAAACTGTAACTTTCTACTCGCCACTCCAAACCTACAGTAGCAGTTCATTAATCAGGGGCCTGTGACTTTGAAATCTGTGCTCAATCGCTTTTTTTTCAGCCATGGACTAAATTTGCATGCTCTCTGAGCTGTGCCATGGGGAGAAGTGTGGCTTCCCTCCTCGGCAAGGGCTGCCCGCAGGATAATCAGCGCTGCGTCCCCACGCCGCTCGCACTCTGCACACTCAGGTTCGTTAGCGGACATTAGACAACAGCAGTGCTGGACTGCTCAAATCCTACATCTCAGACAGGGGAGCAGGAGAATTACATCGGCACTGCTATTAAGCCCCATAAAAACACAAGAACGGAACACTGACGGCTGAATTCTTGCTACAGGAAAAGACCTAAAGTAGCCTCGTCTTTTCCAAGCTTCTGCCAGCTCATACCAGTACGTATCAGCAAGGCTCTTGGCTCCTACCTCTTTTGCTTGCTTTCCTGGGTGCTGCTGCTGCTGCTGTTGCTGCTGCTGCTGCTGTTGTTGTTGCTGTTGCTGCTGCTGTTGCTGCTGCTGCAAAAGCTGAAGATGTAACTGCTCTTGCTGTTTCTTGTAAAACTCTTGTAGTTGTTGCTGAATAAACCATTTTGACTTTAATAAATAAAGGCAAAAGTTTCAAGTATTATAAATCTCCTAAACTCTTCTAGATTGGCATATGGTGGCGTAGCCATTAAGAATCACCTCATAACAAAAGTGTGATTTGAAGAGGCAGATCTACATACATTTTTTTCCAAGGCGGTTCTGAAATTTTCCAATGCAGATTCCAAAACATCCTAAACAGAAGGGTATAGAAAATCTGTATTCTAAAGGGAATGCAAGAGCCAAATTAACTCCTGAAGTAACTATACCTAAGTTCCTCATATGTCCTATATAACAAATCAGAAGCTGTACTCATCCACTCGCAAGAAACCAACAACTCACTAAGGCCAAACTAAACTGTCTGCTTCTTAAGGGGGGAAAAAAGAAAAGTAATTAATCTGTCAATGTGTTTAGTGGGATGCCAGATTCAAAACTGAAAGTGAATTGCCTGTAACGATCATTGTCCCAGAAAGTAAAGTGTTTAAACACACAGTGACTGAAGTATGACTATCAGACAGATCACCTTCTGCATGACAACGAAGCATCCAAAAATTCATTCTCACACTGGGATGCTGATCACTGACACTACCCATTTACTGTAAGAATAACAAGTTATAGATTCTTCACTGAGCCACCAGATTTTGTGCTAAGGAAACAGCAACCTCCTCCTTCATCTTTATCTGGGACAAATTTTTGGAAGTATAAAACAAACTTAAAAAAACCCAACAACTTTTTCCTATGATGAAACAAGCTGTTACATTCAAATTTCATAACCGCATACCATTTATGTGACTAAAGGGAGCACTACAGTGTTATGAATTTTAAAGCAACAATTATCTACAATTCTATTTGCACTTCCTTTGGCAAGCCTACAATTAAAATGTGCCTAGGCACTTGAAAATTTAAATATCAATTTGTTCGGTATTTGTAATGCATCTGCCACAGCTGCTGCTGATGTTTTCAGTATAATATTAAATGTTTCAAAATTGCAATTTCACACTTGTGCAATTAAAACAAGAAATTTAAAGACTGAGAAGTTTCACACTCATTTTCATCCTTTTTAGTGTAATGAGCGATGGAATACTGCCAACTAAGGCCCATCAAATCTGGCTAACAGTTGTGAGAACACCCTGTGCTAGCAGTCCAAAGCAGGTAACCCACATTACCTGCTGCAACATAACGGCTTGCTGCTGCTGGAGAAGTGCTTGTAGCTGCTGGGGAGACAACACTTGCTGCTGGAGAATCTGCTGCATTTGCTGAGGGGTGATCACCTGGGGAGTCATCATGGCCACTGACACAGGCACCTGCACAGAGAAAGAAAGATATCATCATCAAACACGTCTTCGTTCGCCTGCACCACAGCTGTACGTCTTTTTTATTTTGTACCAAAGACGGACCATAATTTTTTACATAATATTTATCACTGTGAAGTTCCAGTTTCAGTCAGAATCTGTTATTTTAAGACCACAGTACTGTGGCACTCTATTTCCAGAGGCATCAGATTCGATCAGACTCAAGCTTTATGTTTCGCATCTCTTATGTATTCCTGCAAGAAATTTCAGCATTGGCTAGTACAAATGTGTATTTAAAAATAAATGATTGCATGGCAGGGCTCTCAACACTTCATAATCAATCATCTTATCAAGTGTCATAATGTTACAAATGGAAAAATCTATTGAGACATTTTCAAAAGATATGATTAAAACAGATGGAAAAATAAGTATCTTAAAGCAGTAAATGTTTTACAGGATAAGGATGCCTAGCTTAGGAAAGTGTTTGTGTAGTACATCATTTTAGTATAAGAAAACTTGCTTAGATGGTCCTTTAAGTCTTATTTACACAGGAAAAAAAATACTGAGGACTTTGAGAATGTAGAACAAGGGACTGCACCTCAGCTACTGATCTCTGTAGAGGGAGATGTTTTTTCCAGTCACTCAGATGAAAATTGAAAGGTTTGCAGCCTTCTCGTTAGATTATTTGCTTGTCCACTAACCTCTACAAATGCATTTTTGCATAGGTCCTGATTGGGACACAGCTTTATTTTCATCTAATTGTGCACACACGCACGAGCCCCCACCCACACACAGGCTCCTAGGTGTAAGCAGCAAAGGCACAGCAAATGTGTGCGTGTGGATAAGAGAGAAGACCTCTAACAGAGCCTGAGGGATGTGCCGAGCCACTGCAGCAGGTGCACTGTGTGAAACCACTGCTCAACCAGACCCACACACAGGCAGACAGCTGCCAGCAGGACAAGTTTTTCACCCTTGAAAAAGCAACCACTGCCCTGTCTAGCAGCATTCAACAGTGCTTTTTTTCTCTACATAATCGAAAGCTAGCATAGAAGTACTGTTTTGCGATAACTTCGTAGGACATTGCAGTCTTCTGTAAATCAGAAAAAATACATATATTTTTAATAAAATAAATCACAAGCAACTCTTAAGAAGAAATACTTTTCTAATACTTTTATTACTTGAATCTGTCCCAAAAGGCTTCACATAAAAGCCTTTACACTTAGAGAAAAAGAAAAAACACAACTCTTCTGCAATTTACGTGTAAAAGAAATTACTTCATCCAATACTGTACAGATTACCACCTCTCACATCAATGATTCATCATAACGTAAATTTATCGCTTAAAACACTCGCTAATGAAAAGTCTGAAAGTAAAAATTCCACTACTCAGAAGTCTGATAACATTCTACAAACAATGAATGAATTTTAAGAGCAAAAGTTCTGAAGTCCTTACTCTACAACAGTGGAAGAGACAAAACAGACTTCCATCACAACTGAATCCTTCCCAGTTCAACCATTAGCTTTGATCTTTAAATCCTGAAAGAATTTTCCTAGCACATACATGCCTACCGTTCTACCACACAGCAAATGGTAAAGGAGTTGCACCACTTCCCTTCTTCCTTTGGCATCCGCTCCTTATGTTATCTTCCCTGGCAGATGTATGTTCAAACACACAAGTAAAAATTCTCATCCACAGAGTGCAAATCAACATCTCTGGAACTGGCCCTGACTTGTTCAGGTTCAGAGCTAAAGACTCAAGCCAGTAACATGCAGGCCATGCTTTGTTCCTCAGTCTGAAATAAAGCTTCCCCTCCACCAGCCTCATTTGTGCTGGGCTTTGTAGCATCTGTTCTGAACGTCCCTGGCTGTGTACTTGCTCTCATACCTGGAGACACACCTGCTCTGTGTGCTCGAAGAGCTTGTCTATTCCTACTTTTTCCTCTATGTTTTAACAGTCACTCTCAACAGAATAAGCTGGAGGAGAGAACCTAATTCACTTGTGTTTTTGGATGATGGAAAAAAGCATGAGAACAGGTAGTCATCACTATTAGTAAAAGACATAATTACATAGATGATACTGGCCTTAACAGAAC
>PPHD01003890.1:0-2500 GCA_002909625.1 Bambusicola thoracicus | reverse complement strand
CATTTACTTTCTGACACAGAACAAAGCACTGGTGCGCTGCTGAATCCCACAGAAGCGAAGAAGCAGAGAACTACACATGCTCAGCCATTCAGAACCAGTAAAATTATTATCAGAGTGGAAGTGGACTATTCTCAGTAAATATATGCCACAGTAAAAATGCTTTTTTAAAATCTTATATAAATGTTTGAGTAAATCAGCGTACTGTGCTAAATTATGGGATAATTTCTATTATTGATACATACAAAACAGCCTTATAAATTTTCAGAAATACTCATTTTGGCTGACTTAGGCTTCTATTGTTGTGTGTGGTTTTGTTTTGCTCCTTTGACAGTACATACTACCTGAAAGTGATTTGATATCCTAAATTTCTAATAAAATTCACCCAAGCCAGTTTAAATATTCCTTCTCCACATTCCCAAATCAAACCCTACCCCAATTTACCTCAATTACAGCAGCACATAAACATTTTCTGCATTTGCATTTTTGTTATCCTGTAAAACATGCAATAGGCTGAAGGCTCTCTGAGAAGTGGACTATTGCACTGATCTCCTCTAAGGGCTTCTGTTCTAAGGGAAAGTAAAGACTGGCCGATAGAAACCTCTTTCAAAGCTCCACAAAACAACTTGTCTGTTGCTCTCTATCAGCTTAAAGCAGCAGAGTGCCAAACAATTCTTCTTGCAGATAGAAAATAGAGATAACTCCCCCTACCTGAAGACGGTCATTAAATAGTAAAGACAAAAAGAGACAAATTCAGAAAACAATTCAGCCCAACACAAGTTTAAATATTTAAAATCCCAACTTTTAATGCAGTCCCCACTTTTCACTAACTAGCTAGCTGACCTCAGCTGACCAAAAGGAACAGTTTCTACTAGGTGCCAAAAATGGGGCAATAAATCAGGGCCTAATGTGTAATTATGAAGATTGTGATTCTTCGAATAACATAACCAGCTCCAGTGTGGTATGATTTTCTAAGCTGGACAATACCAAATCCAGAGCCCCATTTAAGCATTTATAATTACAAACATGCAGTAAGAGACCACTGAAGTCAACAGCCTCAGCAGAAATTGATATAAATATACTCAAGAGTGCAAATGCCCTTTTACAAGTGCTAGCCTGTTGTTTCTGGCAGCCCTGCATGATGCAGGACACAGGAGCACCGAGAGCCTTCAACTTCCCTAGCCCTCAGCATATAGAAAAGACATTGAGCAAATTTCACTTGTAGAATGCTCAATTTTTCTGAGGAAGGCGGAGACAGGGCAGAGGATACAGGGCTTTCTCCAGTTGCTCTTTATGCCCATGTAGTCTGGTCACACAGTTATATGCCTGATTTGCACATTAGCTTGCTTCTATTTTCCCTAGCTTACCATGGGATCAATGAGATGTTAGGAAAATAAAAATAATTATTTTAATGGAATATTCAAAAACATATTTTTACTAGCCTTTACATTTGTTCTTTACTTTTTCATCACCAAACAAGCAGATGACTGTCACCAGAAGCAAAATAACTCTGTATGCGACCAAGTGGCAGATGACAATTTTCATCTCCAGCTCACATCATGCACGCCAGGCATAAACTGCAGCCAGTACATGGGCTACAGAACTCTCTTCCTTGTAACTACTGCATATCAGACATAAGAACCCACTCAAGGACAGTTTCACATAGAAAGGTAAAAGACCTGGATCATCGTGATTTGGGTATCAATGCCACCTTGAGTGGGACATCAGAGATTTCAGTTCCACATTCTCCCTCTTCCTCCTTGGCAGTCACCAACTCATTTCTGACCTTTGAGATTGTCAGTCCCTGCCCATTTCTGGCCATCAGTTAAAACAAAGCAAGAAAGCAGCAAATAACACTGTCAGGGGAAGCCATAACTAGAACAACAAAGCACTCATCTAGCCATACAATTTACACATGTCATTTTGGAAATCTTTAATTTTCTACAGCAATTTCAAAAGAGCTCTTCGTTAAAATTTGAAAAACAGAGCTGTGGAGTACAGAGCAATTTGTCAGCACTTTTATTGTTTATGTGTCTTCGGGGTGTATGATGGAAAGGCAAGGTTTCTTGGACAGGAGGAAAATCGATGAATGCATCCTTAGTGAATTAGCCCATTTTTGGCCATCAATTAAAACAAAGCAAGAAAACAGCAAATAACACTGTCAGGGGAAGCCATAACTAGAACAACAAAGCACTCGTCTAGCCATACAATTTACACATGTCATTTTGGAAATCTTTAATTTTCTACAGCAATTTGTCAGCACTTTTATTGTTTATGTGTCTTTGGGGTGTATGATGGAAAGGCAAGGTTTCTTGGACAGGAGGAAAATCGATGAATGCATCCTTAGTGAATTAATACATGGGCTTCACACTTCATTTCTAAGACACTGTCCCAGTGAAAAATCATACACAGGAGTTTTTAGAAGGAAAACAAATGACCCAATGCAAAACTTTTTGAGTTGGGCTTGGATGTTTCAACAGTTGTGTGGATCCATTTTACAAAA
>PPHD01003889.1:0-29687 GCA_002909625.1 Bambusicola thoracicus | reverse complement strand
ACAACTTCAAGAGAACCTGAGATATTCTATAGAAAAATCTGTTGTATCCTCTAAAAAAGATTTTGCTGTTTTCTAAGGTAGCATTGTCTTTTTTATTCACATGATCAAGTTTTCGTTATAAAAATACAAACTTTCTGGACTATTAGTTTTATTACAGCCTATGTATAGGCCTTCTATTTTGAAAAGGAATTTGCCGACTGTTGCAACTTTCATAAGGCATTAATTTGGCTCAAAACATGGTCTAGTGTTTATAAGTGTGGTATCTTGATTTTGAAGATTATGTGGCATACATTTAAGAAGAAATGTATGCTATAATGTTAATACATAATTGGATGTATTACAATGTCCTCAGAAAATAACTTCAATGTATTTCAGCTATTCACATTTTAGCTGATTATAAAAGTTTTCTGCATAAACAGCATGCAGGTATAAAACTTTTCACAATATTCAAATGAATAAAAATTGCAGAGATTTTATAAGGCAACACTAAATATGCTAGGTGAAGTGCTAAAAGCACAGGGTATACAGAAATAAGACAAGATAATATAGAGAAAAAAAAGGATGATAAAAACACAAGGAAAAAGTAGGATGAAGTAAAATTATGACTGGGANTCTGGACTATTAGTTTTATTACAGCCTATGTATAGGCCTTCTATTTTGAAAAGGAATTTGCCGACTGTTGCAACTTTCATAAGGCATTAATTTGGCTCAAAACATGGTCTAGTGTTTATAAGTGTGGTATCTTGATTTTGAAGATTATGTGGCATACATTTAAGAAGAAATGTATGCTATAATGTTAATACATAATTGGATGTATTACAATGTCCTCAGAAAATAACTTCAATGTATTTCAGCTACTCACATTTTAGCTAAATGATTATAAAAGTTTTCTGCATAAACAGCATGCAGGTATAAAACTTTTCACAGTATTCAAATGAATAAAAATTGCAGAGATTTTATAAGGCAACACTAAATATGCTAGGTGAAGTGCTAAAAGCATAGGGTATACAGAAATAAGACAAGATAATATAGAGAAAAAAAAGGATGATAAAAACACAAGGAAAAAGTAGGATGAAGTAAAATTATGACTGGGACATAAGATTTCAAAGTGTTACTTTGATGCATAGGATAAGAGTAATATGGTGCACAGCTGTTCTCATCCTCCAATATCCATCTATATCACCAAACAGGGATCAGAGGATACTCATCCCTTTTCTGAGAAATGGAAAGATGCAGTTCCTCAGAAGACATCTGCCTGACAAAATACTAGTAGTCTTTATAAAGTAAATTAATAGCCTTTACCACTGCTACAAAATATACATACAACAACTTTTCCATATTTGGAATTAAAGGAGGAAAACAGGTTACTAACATAGAATGTAAAGTAAAATGGACGACTGTATATAAACTGTGCCCAGCATTGTAGCATTAACAAACCAACTTCTCTATAGCTTGTTAGGGAAAATAAAAAGGCATTCAATCAGAGCTGATTCGTACTTAAAAGAAATTCCATAGAAAATGATCAACTGAACTATCAATGCAGGCAAGAAGACTCAAAAATTGGAATCTATATTCTAACTATAGATAAAGTGCAGTTTTACTCAAGAAAAATTAACTGCTCCAAGGAAATAAAGCACAATAAAATTCTTTGTTATTCAGAATCTTAAAATTAATACTGCATCTTACCCCAAAGTAATTCTAATAATTTACTTGTTTTAATTTACAGGAAACACAAAGTAAAATGCTGTATTTCACACTACACAAGAGATAAAGCTGAAAGGTCATCTTCAATTTTAAAAACTATGCCAAAAACCTGTTAGAAAAGCAAAAGCAACTGTCACTCATTGGACCACTTTCAATTACTTTGCTCTTAGATGTTCATAAGCCTCTTTTAACATTAAGTGAACACACACCAGGAAGTAGTTCCAACACAGTATCTGCAGTCATTGAAATCCAAGTGTAACGTAAATACAAAATGAGGACAAAGTATTCGTTTTTCTGCATCAATTATGACCACCTACTGATTACTAACGGAAGTTGAATGCAACTGAAAACTGAAATATACTATTGTGGGGTAAAAATACATATTCATATTTATACCTAAGACTCAACTGCATTGAATAATCTCTACAACACTGAAAGCTCTTCTCTGTGATAACACAAAATATCTGTTACTGACTTACCTTTTGAATGAATTTCTCAACACTCTGAACAACATGCTTGTAGAACTGGAAAATAAAGACAGTATTTCAATAGAGGAGAAAATCCTATGATGCATATATTTATTCAAGTCACGCAGCATTGACAATAAAACAATTAGAAACTTCAGTTGATTAACCAGCAATACAACATCCATAGCTAAATATGCTATCTTCCTCAGAAGATTTAACAGCATCAAGAAAAGCTAACTGTACTTATTCTTTTTCAGAATAATGTCAATATCTAGTAAGCAAAGGTAACTGCTCCTTCAGAATTATACTGTTACTTCAACATACTTAACTGAAGATGTTAGCACAGTATTACTAAGAATAGCATTTCTCTCTATTATATTTTCCAAATGTTAACTTTAATAATCTGAATACGTGAGAATAGGAAAACCTTTAAAACATTTACTGAGTACTTATTCCTTAGTCCTGTTGGGTTCTTTCGTGTTTTTTTTTTTCTCTGTTATTGTATTTTTTTTAACCTTACATATAATTGCAATAGCTCTACATCATCTTAGTAAACGCTCTACAAAATTAAACTTTGCTATTGAAATGGTAAGCATAAAGTTTGACAGATACTTCCCAGTATCCCCTAAGATGCACTGAACACCCATCTCAAAGGCAGTCTGCAGATGCAGCAGTTACTTTATATCCTCTTGCCTTGACTGTAGCAAGCTGTGGTAACAGAAAAGTAACAACTGCATTCCTAGAATACAATACACTGCATATGGTCCGTAGTTCTAAGAACTACAGCAGAAGCGTCAATGTCTATGCAATAGAATGCATTACTCCCACTCACTGAACTTACATTTATTTCTCGGTACACCATTATTGTATTAAATATCCTAAGGCTGGAAGTTTATGTACTGAACTGATAGCTACAAGATAATATTGGAAAAACTGGAATTAAAACTTTTAAAACTTCAGCAGGTTAATGTCTTTGAGGTTCAGTTTATTGAAGGGTGAAAATATATAATGAAAACCTTGAAAGAGATATACCATTATCCATTTCAAGGCTTCCAAGATTCTGGTATCATTTAGCAGAGAGTTGTTAGGGTAGTAAGGTTAGGTTGTGGTTGGACTCGATCATCTTTAAAGTCTTTTCGAATCTGAGCAATTCTATGATGCTATGGTTTATTATTAGTTTGGGTAAAGTTCAGTACAGGTTTCTAGCATTTTCATAACACTGCAACACATGCGCTCTAATTTATGTAGACTTCTCTTATTTAAGAAACATAATGAACTCCAGTCTTCTATCATATGTTTGCTCTGAGTTACGCAGAACTCCACTGCAGATGTTACCACATGAAAACATATCTACCTTCCCAGCAGAGGCACGCAGATGCAAAGACCACGCCATGTCTTTTCTGCTTCTATTCTATGCTTTTTATTCAACTCTCCAGCTTTCACCAAGTGTTTGTTTTAATGCTTAGTACTGTGTACTCTTTCCTCCATTATTTTTAGTGCTGTTTTCTGTTGTTTTGTTGCTACTTGGCAATTACATAGTTCTACTCTGTGGCAAGATTAGTCTTTAGTTAGGGTCCTAATGCTAAAACTTAAGAACAGCTTGTATCCAAGCAACATCAAAAATAAAATCTACTAACAAAACATATGGAAAGGTATGATGTGGAATTCAAGGGTAATTAAATAAAATCTGTACAACTGTATTGATCCAAAGGTACACATATCTTACTTATTCTGAAAATTGAAAAAAAAACCTCTTTGCATCTTGATATTTGTTTAACTTTTGTCAGGCAATTTTAGGTTTCCCTTTTTAAACTGAGGAAAGATAGCTGTCTTTCAGATCAAACTGAAGTGTCAAGTTGGTACAATTCTTTCTCACATGTGACAACCAGCAACTGAAATTCAAACAACAACAAATTAAGCCATCTACTGCACCTTCAAAAATCTCCTCAGTATCACACTTGATCATAATTTGGCAACTGTGCACACAACAAAGGGGAAAAACTTTCAGCCACGAGTTCTGTAAGCTATTCAGGTATTTTGTAGGACATAAGAAATGGAAAGGAAATCAGAAGTATTAAGTCAGTTCCTTACCTTTATAGCCTTGATTGCTGCCTTGGTAATCTGTGTCATTTTAGCTTTAGAAATGGGTGGCTTATAATCATTCAGCGAGTACAACTGCAGAACAAAACAACAACAAAGTGATCAGAAATACATTCTGCAACTGTAAAAAGTATAAAAACACAGTATCTTTTCATAATGAAATATCACTTCTTATATTAATCTAATTTTACATATATATCAGATCAGAAAATAAATGCTCATTTAAGAAAATATAAAAAGGTCCAATGAAATATAATCTAACAACCAAAATACTTAAAAGACAGCAGGTTCCTCCTTGCAATGGCCAATGTATACCTAGTTTTACTAGCACTAAATACAGCAGACATCCATAGGTGAAGTTACAAAGGAAAAACATACAGTATCCAAATGTGACAGCTCTCATTATGTTTTCCGTTCTAGGGCAAAAAAATAATAGTACACTTGATGACCCTCATGAAAACGTACAGATACTTAACCAAGTACTTATTATGTGCATCATTGCTTCCCTGCTGAATCTTATTTTTTTTTTTATTTTCCATAAAACAAAACCTTTCAGCCCAGTGAGAATGAATGTGTTGCATTTTTCTCACTTAACACGGCAAATTTGGAAAACCAATAGACCCATCCACTGTCTTAACTCAAATAAATAAATATACTAATTATTAAAAACATTTAAGCAAATTCCATCTGGGTTCTCAATTTTAAAACAGCTTTGTAATTTCATATCTAAACACCAAAACAGACAAAGTACAAAAGCTGTTTTGCAATATTTTTTTTTCCAAAGATGCAGTAATAACCTTATTCTTTTTCACTTGTACGTCTACTGCCAGAAGCAACTCAATATGACACTTATTCATCAGAAATTTGCTACATACTGAGAACTGTACAGGAACTAACTTCATAGGTCTGACTGATAGGTGGTAATTGGAAGCAACTCCTTCCTTCACACTGAGTCAGGAATCCATCATCTGAGGCTATTTACTTGCTGTGAAAACCTCTGATTATTCACAACATACTGCTTTGAAAACAACACTGCTCTTTACTCCCTCGACCCAAGATGCGAACTGACACTGTACTACCCAGTATTTGTTGCATTCATACACAAAAAGACAAGGTGCAAAATGCCAAATCAGTCTTTAGGATGTTCTTAACTCAGCTTATGCTGTAAGTTTGTTAGAAACATTCACGTTTAGAAGCACATTAACTTGAAAACGTAGCCCTGATAATGAGAATGGCCATCCACAGAATAATTTTATTTCCTTCTTAAAGACAAGAACAATATGGAGTTTCTTCTCCTACTACACACTCCAAGTGTTGCAAAATATTTAATTCTTTAGCTTCCAACAATTCATTAAACCCTATGCAAACAGCTAGCTAAGAAAACTTAATTCAGAATGGTTTACATTTAGCAAAGTAACATGCAAGAGTAAACAGGATCACACAGTAGAAAGGATTAGACAATCATAAATGTAAGTCAAGCTCTCCAAGCTGCTTATAATGATTTGGTGCTTTGAAGTTAACAAGTTCCCAAGGAAACTATTATTCTTACCTACAAAAAAATAGTTTTAACTAAAACTTGCATACTTGTCAAAAGGTGAACTGGAAAAAAACGCTGCTGTGCCCGTGCCTAAATATCTGTCTTGTCAGCCCGTAGGAATTTTAATTAAAACTGTGAAATTAAAATCAGTTCACACTTAGACATCCACTTTTAAAACAAACAATACTATCTCTGAATTAATATATTCTGAATTAAAAAAAAAGACAAAAAAAAGCAATAGCCTTCCAAAATTCAAATATATAAATGCTCTTAACCAGTACTGAGGAAAAGGAGAAAAGAGGAAGGGAATCCAAAATCTCCACAGTTGGTTTCTTCTCTGTTTTACACTCATGCTTCAGTGCTCAACCTTCTGTTAACCTTCAGTTACTCACAGGCGATACTGCAAGTCATTTTTGTCCCATGTAAGAGCCTGACTTGATAAGTGCCACCATAGCTAAACTATGTCTGGGGAGCGCCAGAAATGTTTTGCTTACTTTCATGCAGTTCGCTTCAGCTTGCATATTCCCAGTCAGTATACTCAAGGCTTAGAACACTAACAACAAAAGTAATCTATACAGATGTGAGACTGAAATCAGCCTGAAATTCAGGAAGCCACCTTGCCAATCCAAAAACTGACCATGAAAAAATAGGAAAATATAGGAACTCCTTGACCACAGATAGAAGCAGCTATAAAGAGGCAGAGCTGCTGACTCACATAGATGTGCTGGGAGCAGACATCAGCTTTGAAATCATCACAAAACGGTAGACGGGGCAGTTCAAAGCAAGAAGAAAGCTACAACACTGTGCTGGGAAGCACAGAACAGTCACAACTGATTCTGAAGCAGCAGCAGCTGTGTGCAGTCAGGTGTCTCAGTATCATACATCCAGAATACGCCCCGAAACAACAGGAGAATACCGGATGTTGTTATAGCATCCCATTACTCTACTCCAGGTAGCAGAAAGCCGTGCTTGGCTTTATGTTTTCTATTTCAAATTATCTGTCATTAAAAGAATAAACGAACCAAAAGAAAAGGAAATTAAGAACATAATTCTCTAGAGAGAGGCTTTTTGGACAATGGATATACCTGTTATGGGCTTTTATAGCTGTTGAAAGGAAAATACAGATCCTAAATTCAGTAGTTGGAAGAAGCCAAGACAAAATAATTCTTCTACATTATTTTTCCTTAAAAGGCTTTAGGCAGCTTTAATTTCCCATACACATTTTATTTTGAAAATAACATTCACTTGGCAAGAAGTGATTTAGGTCTGTCAGTGCATGGCGAAAGAACTGTGAAGCAGCAGCATCTGGAACACTGCGAAGGACAGTGAAGGCCCTGTGCGAAATACCTATTCACAATTTTGCACTACGTAATGCAACATCCTTGACAAAAACAAATCACTTATAAAATTAAGAAACGTAACATTTGTTGAAATGCAAGTATTTATTTATTTATTCATTTTGCGCTGTAAAAAATTTACCTACACAAAACATAGGCATTCACTGAGTAGTGGCCAAAACCACACATTTCTGAATACGGAAAGTTGAACACGCACAAACGCCTTCCCGAATACCTACCAACAGCACCCACGTTCTTAGCTCCATCCTCAGGAAATTCATACATGGTTATTAACAGACAACCAGGAATTGCCCTCCACTGGCTCTACTGCTAGGCTGCTTAAAGAGGCAAGACTTGGATAACACTCAAGCAATGAAATTTTGTTGTTTTTTTCTTCTAGCATAAAGGATTATTTTTTAAGATGGTAGACATGCAAAGAAATCAAATATATTATAAATCTAGTTAAAGTAAAATAGTTGCATCTCTTCAGGGTTAGAAAACATGAAAATAAAATTATTTTTATTTTTAAAACTTGCATTTCAATTCTGACTCATTTTTCTTGTACGCCCTTTTGTACAAATGTTAAGTCAAAACAGTTTGCTATAATTATTTCCTGATCATCGTTTTATAAGGCATTGGCAGAAGCCCCCTAAGCAAACTAGGAAAAAATAACCCAATAAAGTGAAATAGTAAAGTCAGGGAAATTAATTGATCTGAAACAAAATGATACAATGCTGATTATCCAAAGTGGGATGCAGAAGAAAAAAAAGCAGCCGTATCCTCTAGCTGGTAACGTAAGTACAGAAAATAAAGCAATTAAGTTTGAAAAACAGTAAGGAAAGGGCATAACAATAAGCCTCTTTCAAATGATAGAAGGAACAGAAGACATGTTACCGGATTCCTCTGGGGCCAAAAGATAATCAGTGCAAACAGGAAGACTCATAGGAGAGAAAACCCAGCAGAAGAAGAACCCGCCTCTCCTCATCTGTTCTTAGACCTACGCGCTGAGGAAAGTCTCCAGAGATCTCCCATACCACAATCCCTTTCTAGTGGTAAAGAACAAGTTTGTAAAGTGAAAAATAATGGACTGTGAGAATCAAATTCTGAAGAACTCAAGAATCAAAAACTTGCTGCTAACTGCCACTCCTGAATTCTCACTTCAAACAGCCTCAATCTTGTTGCACTGAAAGAGCGAAGACAAAGAACAGGAGTTTCTGAAAAGGGCTCAAGGGGATACTTAGGAAACAATGCATCAGCTAGGCTCAATATTTGTACCAGAAAATATATATAAATTTCTCCAAAGAAAAGAATTATTGGGCACATATAATTCCCTGCAGCTGCTGAAAGAAAAAGCCACATTTCAGGCTGTTGTTCTTTGAAAGGCTCCACGAGCACTCCAAGAAATCACAGCTACAGCCCACCTGGAATACCAAAAGACCTTTATTACACACCTCTCACGAAAGGATACAAAGAAACTGGAGTCTCCTAAACAGGCACTGCCATGACAAGTAACCTGACCAGCTGTTCCTTAAAGGTAGCCAACAAATCATTTGAATAAATCATTGGAAGTCCCAAGAAAGCCCTATCTGTGCTGCGGACTGTGCTGCTCTGTAGTTCTGTATGTTCTGGATAGGAAAGATGAAGTCTGATCATCAAAAGCTGCCAAGGAACATAAGTGATACACGCACTGAAGAGGTAGGTGAACTAAAAGCAAGAACACATGAAGTAGTGGACTTTGAAGCTGACTACTGCCATGCAGGAATGAGATGTGCTGGTGCAAGAGACATTTCTTTGAAAGCAACAGTTTAACGGTCAACCAGAAACATTTCAGCAGTAAAAGCAGTAAACGCTTTTATAACCACACCATTATTTAGGTTACTGTACTAACCTATAGGGCTCTCTCGTCCTCAGTATTTCTTGAGTTTCCTCCACCCTTGTTGCCAAGTTTCTCAGGAAGTCATTAGGGTTAATAAAACGTATGGAGAAGCTTTTAAGTGAAGAACAAGGGTGGCTAGGACTCTTCACCACACAAACAGGATTTATAAGGGAACACCAGATGCCAGTATAACCCTGAGTAGTAGGGAAGGTCACACTGGTAAGGATGGGCGGACTAAATGCAGGAGGAGTGCACCAAATGAAATCAGCAAGGACTGAGTGAAAACCAAGCTGGTGAAAGTGGTTCGAGATAGTTGGGTTTTATTTCCTCCAAGAGCTCCCTGCCTCAGAGGGGTGCTTTTGTACGCCTTACAGGGATGTGATTCACTCAGCAACATCTTGATACGTCTGCCCAGATCCTACAGTGAAACACACCCACTCTTCTAAATAAATATAAAACACAGTCAGCAATCTGTATGTAAGTATGCAATGCAACTCTTAATTTAAAAGAACTTCTTCAAATGAAGTGTAAGCCTTATCACATCAGGCAGCTGCATTCTTTTTCTTCAATAGATTAAGTTCTCTTGCGATTAGCGAAAGTGAAATACTGTACCCTTCCTGTGGCAGACGAAACCAAGAAGTTTCAGAGTTTCTGAAACATGCTATTCACATTAAGAAGACAAACTCAGAAAGAGAAAGCATGGGAGCATACACAAACCATAATGCAACTTCAAAAAACATAACTAGCAGTTGATTTCCCATGTGATTCAGCAAATTTTGAAGAAAATCTACCTAATTCCACCACTAGTCTTGTATCTGCTTTTCTGGATACACCCCAACACACACCAGATGCTGAAAAAGAGAAAAACTGATGAGTGTTTCCTTATGCATTTGATGCCTACCAACATATATCTGTCCACTGATAAAACCTGCTGTCACTACTTAAATTCGTAACTTCAAAGTTGAAACAACTTGCAAACATAAAAGTGTTTGCGCATGCATATATATATATATATATAATAAACAAAACAGTAAGTATAATAACTTAAAGCACTGCTGTGGTGGGCACCACACTTTGAAGTCTCTTTTAAAATTTGTTCTAAGAGAATACAAACTCTTCTGAGAACATGGCACGTCTATCAACAGCTGATGACATGCATACATACCTGTTCGAAAGTTTTATTCTAAAACCAACTGAAAACTGGAAACTAAAAAGAATACACTAATCCAAACAAAAGCAACATTCATTTCTCAGCTATCTTAATATCTGAAGGGAAGAAAACAGCCTTCTGCCATCTGTCCAGAAAAGAGTACTACCACAAAGAGCTCTGCATTCGCCCAAGATTCAATCTAACACGAGAAGGCTCTCCTGAGAAGTCACCAGAACACAAATACAATCTTTGGGGAGAGCGTTGTCTTTGTTACTATTATTATTTTCTTCTTTGCTTCATTAAGTCCAACTGACTTGAATAAACAGAAAAGTTAAGTCTAACACAATCAGAGACAAGTCATGAAGAATCTGTGCTGGTAAAAGAGAAATCACTTCCAAACTATTGGCTCAGTTTCTCAAAAATAAACGCAAGCAATTAATGTTAAATAATTAAGCTATAAGGAACATCAAGTGCAGTTTTCCCACATGATTTTTTGGGAATAATATCTTCCTCTGCAAGAAAAATAAAAAGAATATTTTCAAGTTTCTGAAAAAAAAATACCAGTGATTTTTCAAAGTAGTGCACTTAATACATTTGTTTGCAACGCCAATGAAAACGTAATGTACCATTACTTTATTTCAGAAAGCTGTGGACAAAACACTTCGTTGCCTGTCTCAAGTATTCTGGATGAATGAACATTGCTCGGCTCCAAATATACTGGAAACAAAACTGGAAACTAAAAAATACAACTGAACATCTTCCCAACCCATTTATTTCTAAAAGAAACAACAGGGCAATCTGCAATGAATTCGGGTGAGGGGAAGCTGCTTTACAGCTTGGCTGTATGATAATTCCATCCAGTCATGCCCTGAGACCACCACACTTTGATAACAAGGTGGGAGACAATCAATAAACACATGAAAGAAGTACTCACATTTGATTAAATACTGAATATAAATTACAGGGAAGACCTTAAAAGGAAGGCCTGAATCTGAATGACACTTAAGGGACAAAACGAATCTGCAAAGATACGCTTATCACCAATCCTAATCTGTCTCAATGAAAGCTATTCCCAGGGTAATGATCTTACAAGGCAAGAATCAGATCCCAGCCAAATGGCCATGTAAGCATATAACAGCTTATTAGACAGACAAAAGGTCTTCAAGCCAATCACAGTAACGGGTAGTATTAAGGGTGTATTTTTGTTCTCATTTTATTATATAGTATAAATACTCTTTTCTCAACCCGTTTTGTTACTGTCTCAATTTGAAAAGCACATTCCCCAATTTTATAAGCTCTTATCCTAACTCAACTGTACAGAAATGTAAGAGACAGACAAAGGGCCAAACATGCATTTCGCCTCCAAAGCTATCAACAATTCTTCCCTAAGTCCCTTCAGCAGGCCATGTAACAGCTAACCAAATCAGTTTTAATCGTGCCTCAAAAACCATCGCCTATCCAACTGTGCTTCACTCTTCTATCATGTTGGCTTTGTGTCACATCAAAACGTTAAGTAATACAATTTAAATGCCCCAGGAGGGTGAAAAACATCAATGTGGTGGAGTGTACTGTTAACCAACCTCACTGCTTAACAGAAATATAAATTGAAAACTGCTCAGTGGATGATTCAAGCCGTAGAGGTGTTCCCACAGGATCTTGACTTACGTGCATTCCATGATAAGAAGACCCTTTCACCCAGCATATCAAGCTCCTTTTCCACTTTCTCCAGAATCTCATGAAACTGCCCTTTTTGTTTACCCTCCACATCCAAAGCTTCATCAAGCTTTCAGGTGTTCCTGTCAGCCCTCACCCAATCCCAGCCAAATTAGCCATTTCAACTGCCAAGAAGAGCAGGAAGTGTGAAAACAGAGACCTGGAAATCATTGCAAGCTCCTTGTCTAATTATGCCTCTGGTCTGAGCATCACCACCAAAGAGCACCCAGACCTTCTTGGACACCTCCAAGTGGTGGCTGGTATTGGGGCTGCTTTGCTCTCTCTGTCCCTATACAGTTCTTTGATTTTAGTTTAATTTTCAATTCTTAACAGTCTACTCCCCCCTCTTTTTTTTCCTTTCACATTCTCTACTGTTATGTTTTTGTGGGTTTTGATTTCACCTTGTTAACCTTCTATCCTTTTCCTCGAGAGAGGGCATGGCAGGAAAAGTTACCTACTGATGTACCGCTACTGTAGACAAGGTAAGTGGGAACAGCAACCAACAGTTGATGCTTAGAATAGGTAGATACACAGTTGCCACTTCAGTGATACTTTCTCTGATACTTTTTTCTAATATTTTAGCCACCACCAACCCACAGCTCAGTGATGCCTGAGCCAGCACTAACTGAACTTCTTCATATGATCTCCAAACATTCTCCATGTATTGAACAATTTCTATTAATTTTTTAATGCATGTAAATTTTTATCATGCCCAATGCCTTACAGCAAAGACAAGTAGCTTAATCAAAACTTGTGCAAATAAACATTTTTTCTTGTTTTAGCTCAGGCTCATTAATTACATTGGATTTGTGCAAGTTCTGCGCTGGAAAAAATAGTAATCTGCCTCTTCTGTGCCATCAGTACTATAGACTCCCATCTCATGACCCTTCAATGACCCCTATTCTAGCCTGAAAAGAGTGTAAATATTTACTAATTTCTCATACAGACCTGCTCTGTTCCTTTGACTGTCCCTTCTGCCCTGTACATGCAGTTCTGGCAGAATGGTCTCGTGAGGTGGCAATTAGACTACACGTGACACAAAACTAAGATATAATGGCACTACAATGAGTCTCTATTTCTTTCCTAAAAATTTCTACAATACTCCTGAGCTTTGAAGAGGCATTTTCATTTTGATTGCAAGATCTTACTAACTGCCAAATGATGTAATTTCAGGGTCTATCAGTGAGTACGTAGAGGAAGGGTTGCCTTTTTCATACTATCTTCCCAGTCTGCATTACTCTACATTTAACTTGATGAAATTGCAGTCTGCCATCTAAAAATCAGTATGGCAGTGTAATTTTGCAATTCTTCAAGTCTAGCCCTTCATTATCACTATCCCAAATAACTTAATACAGCCTCACAATGTTATTCCTTTTGCACAGCATTTATAACTATACATGGATTCCTACCATAAATCCTCCTAAGATTCCCTCGTGAAAAAAAAATATATATTTCTACATATGGTTTTTCTACCACCTTTCCTCTTGTAGCAGTTATCTACACAATCTAAAGATGTAGGAAGATGTCTCTTTCTCCACACAATTCAACTTCTCTTCACAGTTTTGGGGATAGAGGATCTTGTGAACTACTTTCTGGAAATCCCAGTACATAGTATGACTGAGTATTCCCTGGTCCACATGCTTGCTGACTCTGAAAGGTCTCTCTTACATACATGCCATACGATTTTCCCTCAGAAAAATCACACTAAATCTTCCTCATTTATCATATCCATTTGGGCACTGTTTCAGACAAATCCTGCTATTTATTTTCCACCACCTTCAACAGTTATTTCTTTAGAGTTCTATACCAGTTAAATAATAAAACCTTAGAAGTCAACTTTACTATCATATCATTAAAATAAGCTTCTCTGATACCACCCTCTCACTCATTACAGTCAATTAATATTATCTGGAAATAAGATGGAAAACTGTACTCAAAAGGATTTTGAACGAATTTATTGGACAAAAGGAAATGCATTATTTCCTCATGCACCTCCTTCAGAAGTAAGAGGTTCCAAATGTATCAGTTACACTGAATCTTACACACAAAAAAAATCTGGATTTAAGTGTCACGTCCAGGAAAGGAGGCTGGCAAGTAAAGCCCAATTACATTCACAATTTTGTATCTTTTCCCATCTGATGTAACAATTTAATGCTTTGTATAGCAAAAAGCAGTAAGACTGATAGCTAAGAATCTACGTAAAAGGCAATATTCCAGCATACAGAGGAACAAGGCTTAACCACATCATTAATCATCTCTTTCCCCAAAGTCATTTTATATAAATTGCAGTCTTATTTCCAAAATGAGGGGGAGGGGCAGAAATCATGATTTTGCTCAAAGATTTAATGAGCTACACAAATTATCTATTGGGAATGGGTTAAAGGCAAAAATCAGGCTGATGCTGTAGTTAAAGCACTGAATTTTTGCTCAACAGTTTTACTTTAGTTCATTTAAGATAAGTAGTATTTAAGAGAAGGATTACTGAAAGCCTGGGAATTCATCAGCATATCTCAAATTCTGATTGCTCGCTAATGCAAATAATATCATTAAAACTGTAGCTCAAAAAGTGTTAAAATAAAAAATAGTTTTTATCTGTAAAAAGTGAACTCTACTGTAAAAAAAAACCTGTAATTTACAAGGCAGTCTACTACATAACTACAGCCTAAAGTTGCCCTAGTGAAGACAGGGCACCATGAAAATGAACTACTGCACCCTGTGAGAATGGTTAGCTGCCTGCAGAGCAACTCACTGCATCTCCATGGAAGGCAATGGCATATCACACCTCAACAATGGCCAGTATTTTATTCCAAGGTCTTTCACCACTCTTATTCAACAAGCAAGACAGCCAGAAAACTGTTTCCCTCCTACTGTGATATCCTGGCTAAAAACCAGAACAAAGTGCTAACTTTGTTAAAACAAAGCTTTGTAAGTATTATACCCTTTTTTCATTCTTCTGGTCATGTTTCATAAAGGCCAGAAGAGATTGGCTAGGTAATGACTTACTCATACAAGACAAAGTTTGCTACTAGAAGTCTTCAAAGCTAAGAATATCTCTGATCTCATGCAATCCAAAGGAATACTCAAATCCATAACTCAGAAGTTACATCATTATTACAGCAACTAAGGGAACAAACATTTTGATTCAGAGAGTCACAGAACTGCTCAGGTTGGAAAAGACCTTAAAGACCACCAAGTCCAACCGCAACCTAACCATACTACCCTAACTCTAACAACCCTCTGCTAAATCATGATGCTAATACTTTAGGACTCAGATAAGCCTCTGAGATCATGAGTAGAACTGGTACCAGGGTTACCAATTACACATACCTCTACTGAAATATTTTTACTTTCTCTGAAGCATTTGGTCCCGGCACCAGGGCACAGCATTACCCAGACATCAAACACAGTAGTAAATGTTTGCAATTTTGATGCGCAGAAGACAAAATAAATACTTCACAGTAAGTCTAATAAATATTAACAAATCACAATTCAATAGCATCAGAAATTAATAAAATCCAATTGCATATACAGAAAGAGTCACTGAATTGCTTACCAAAATATCTACATCACCACACTGCAAAGAACAAGAAAAGAGCATTGTCAGTCAGTGCTTTGGAAAACAAATAGAAACAACAAGTTTTATTGTTGCATTTTATCTATTCTCGATTTTATTGCCTAGGAGGAGTCACTTAAAATATCCGAGCCCATCCCTCAAAGAATAAATCCTTTGCTTGGAGCTGACTGGAACCTACTAGTGAAAACTGCTCTTTAAACCCAATTAACACCTTGTTGCTCCCTGTGCTGCACAGAAGTTTTAAATTATTGATCACAAATGTGCACGTAAGATGGTGAAAATGACAAATGCTTCGTTCTGCATAAGATTTCTTTGTCTGAAATTAGAGCAATGAAAAGTTCCATTCTTCCAGTAATCAATACAGGCTGACAAAATCCAATACTAGCAAAGCACAGAACAAAACAGCAACCACCCTAATACAACTGTGTTCAAACACTTGAAGTGCATGATATGTGGTTCATATTAACAAATGCATAACAGTCTATATGCTCGATATCCCAATATTTTCCTTTTATCATTTGACTTCATTGATTTACAAAATATTTCAAGTCAATTGAGAATATTCACTCTAAAAGTTTACTCCCCCCATGTCAGACTTACAACATACCACTCCCCGTATATGTTAATGTTTGCAGAAGTGATTTGAAAGTTCATCCTAACTGAGTATACAAGCAATTGAATAAAATAAGCCATAAAGCCAATAAGCCAGTATCTAACCGAACACTTTTCAGCATGTGAAGAAGTCAGGTAGTTTTTGTATTTTAGAGTCATAAGTCATACTACAGCCCATTTTCAACTTACTATCCTCTTTTTTTTCTGCTTTCAAAGAAAGCTTCTAAGTCCTGTTGGTATAACCTGCTTTGTACCAACAGACTGTGAACCTAAAACCAGAATTTACAGAAACCACCTGGATTCAAGTTGTGTCCTGAATCGCTTGCAACTACTGAGAAACAGATGTTTAGTTGAGAATAGCCTCTAGAACATTCTTTATTGCCTTCAAACCTTTAACAAGTCATAAAATACAATTCCCATTATTCTCTTCATAGTGACTTAGCATGTTTACAGCCGTGGAACAAAAAGCTTAGAAAAACTTAAATGGTTGAATTTTAGGTGAACTTAAATGGTTCACCATTTAAGTGAACCATTTGTCCATAAGACACTTGAAAGTCCACTCATTTGTCCATGAGACACTTGAAAGCACATCGCGTAAGAAAACAGGGAACATAAAAGGGGTATTTCACTTTCTGCAATTCTCTCAGAATTCCTGACACTATTTTTTTTTTCCATAATCACCATTCTTCATGATTTTCTAGCCAATTTTTTTTTATCACCAACTGAAAAATCTATCAGCTTCAAGTATAACATCAGCCTGCAGAATTCTGGAGGCCATTTTAATGGAGCAGCGCCTCTCCTCCTGCGGCAATGTGATGATTTGGAAGGATGTGGCACAGTGTGAAGTCAGGTGCCTCAGACAAGCCTAAACACAATCACATCTCTACAGCTGTGAGAAACGAAGTATAGGGCCAGATCCCAACCGTTCTCAAAATCAAAGCCTGGCACATTTTCTCTGCCAACTGCTTCTAAGGTTTGCAACAAAAGCGGTCTTGTTGCACTGACTTCAAAAATGTTTTCTCCATAGGTATGGCTAAAAATTCCCTACATTCCTAACGAAGCTTCATGATCTAAAAAGAAATCAATTAGTTAAATTAAAAAAGAATAATAATCATGGTTTGTAGCAGGATGGATTTCTCTGTAACCAATATATTTGTTAAATGCATGTTTCTCCTTTCCTGCTAAGTGTTTCACTTCAAATTCCTGAAAATTTAGAAGCAAGCTACAGCTGCTTATCTATTAACAAAGCTACAAAGATCAATGTGTTATCTGTAACCGAAATACAGAGCTCATTCACAGAATAACCCATTCCTTCTCTTGTGAAACAGCTTTGGGTTTTTTTTCAGTGTTCTGAAAACTTCACTCACGTATTTCCGTCAGCTTCAACAATCTGTTTAATATATTGTTCTTGGCTTTCGGAAAATGCAAAGACCTTTGTAAACATGATTATTCCTCTTTTAACTTCGGTCACATCGATATCAAAATACTAAATTGTATTTTCTACCTACGTTATTAGCTTATAAATGATCTGTCGAGAGAGCTCCACAAAGCCATCTTTTAAGGCCAAGATTTTTAAAGAATCCGTTTTAGAACAAGCAGCATTCCATTTGTAGTACTCTGTACTTCTGTAAAGAAGCTATGGAATACAGGTATGGAAAGCAAAGGATTCATCCAATTAATTATACATCAGTTTCAACAAGCATCTAATGCATAAAAAAATAATTAAAATTTAAAAGAAAAAAAAGATGTTCCAAGAAAGATGGAACCTCTCAGCACTCAATTTCAAATGAGCGAGTATGCAGAAACACTGAAGCAGCACAAGAAGATGGATCTTCTGAAATATTTTTCCCAAAAATGCATGCTATTTCAATTATAAATTCCAATTCAACAACGTAAGACAGCTGTTGACTGCCTTTTATAAAACACCTTGTACAGCTGTAATCTTCTCATCAAAGAATACTTACTCCTATCTTCCAAAATTGATGTTACAAGTAAGACAGAACTTCAAAATAAACAAACTCAAGGCTACCCAAACAGGTATCTTCAGTCTCTCAGCTGTTCCTATGCTATGCTCTCCTACTGCCCAGTCACCACCCATCCAAGCACTGCACCCTGCAGCTATTGCTTCCTGGTTCTAAGCTTTGCTCTTTCTCTTCTACACATCCTCTACTAGGATTGTAAATGGGAACCACAGAACTGTCTGTCAAGCCTCCACAACAATAAACAAGTTGAAAATTGTTATTGCTTTTGCCATGTAGAAGGTTGCTTTCCTTCTGGTGCCAAGTCTTACTTTGCATATGCAAATGCATTTTATTAACTTAAAACATGCATTTTATATCTGAATGTCAAAGCATCAGAAAAATATCCACCATGCACTTGCTCATGTAATCACAAAACTAGAAAAAAAAAACAATGCAGTAATATTCAATTGAAACTTAAAATAAAACATAACAACAAAAAAAGCATACCATCTAAACCTGTATCCAGTACAATCAGATGAACTGTGTAGTCAAGTTCTCAAGAGGAAAGACAGTGGCAAAAAATTGTGTATCCATGGTAGCCATGTGAATATACATGGTCATAATTACCATTTGTATAGTATATATACTCTACACAACTGGTAATTCACTTGCCAAAAGCTTGACAGTTAAAGAGTGGATTCGGTTTTTGTGGAATAAATCTGACGGAGAATCATGGTAGCAACACACTCTTTTCCTCTTACTTTCTCCAAATTTCAACAAATCCTCTTTAAAATCTATTTTTAAAAAAGGTTTGGTATTGGTTGGTACAGCTGACCAAGGACAGGTGAAAGTGAGAACTAGTACAGCAGTAGCTGAAGACCTCTTGTTCTCCCGCAGAACACAATCCATACAGTGCAGAAGCTCCTGCTCAAGGTTAATAAAATTACCTACTTGGTTTCTGCTGCTGTGGATACTCCCAGAGAAGTACAGCAGAAAAATAACCTCAAAGAAGTGAACAAAAAGAAGAAAGGTACATGCAATTCATGAAAAGCTATGATATAAGAACAAGGACTAATCTTGTATAGCGTTCAAAGTCAAGATGAACTCTGAATACATACATGAACAACTTTATCCCACTGTCACCATGGAGTTGCACCAGTGTTTGCTAAGGCCAGGAGTGCAGGCTCTAAGCAAGGCTGAATCAGCCACTCAGGAGATAAATTTCTCACTGGTAGTTCAGAGGTAGAAAGGTGGACCAATTTTACAGTCAGAAAGAAAAAAGTCAGCCACCTTCCAAGTGAAAGAATCTTCATGAAAATAATCAAATGTCTAGCACAGGTTTGAAGACATGCTTTATCAAATACTCTTGTTCTGAGTGTTTCTTTTTCTATAAGAAAGTCATTTAGCTTACTAGACTCTACAAGTGCCAAAGGAAAACAGACTGCTGATGGCAAACTCAAATAAGACTTAAGATAATTTCAAGTACTCTGCAGAAGATTGTAGCCTTAGGCATGGTTTTAGTATGTGAAATCAAAGGATCTGAACTCCTAAGAGTTCAGAAGTGCATTTGTATTAAGCTGCAAAATGGTCCGCTGTTCCCTAAATGAGTAGCAAACAGGACCAATAATTGTAACAACCCAGCTACAACCCAGGAGTACTGGCAGAATCCAGAGGCCTGCATTAAAACTCACACTCCAAGAATACAGGGTTCTAACCTAGAACATGATTTAAGAAGAAATTTAAAGGCTATGCATGGAAGGAAGAAAAGATATTTGATTCCCGCCCTACACTAATTCACAAAAGAAATTAGGTTATTGAGAAAAATATGCAGAAAAGACAGCAAATATTTGGGGCACAGCCTTGCATGATCATTCGCTCAAGATTCTGTGACTGGAGAAAGGCTAAGGTCAGACAGGTTTTTGAAAATGTGATACTGTAACTATAAATATTTATCCAGCACACGCACAGACATTTAAGCGGGTAATTTCATCAACTTCATACTTGGTGTATTCTGATAAGAAAAATGAGTTCTGCTCCTGTGCCCTCTTAAGAAAAAGCAAATAGTTTGACTCTTGCTGGGAAGCAACAGGGTGAAATATTTACATTTCACTGATACTGCTCTTCATGTCCCTGACAGCAAAAGTGAAGTTAACAAATTCTTACATATTTTGCTGCATCCTAATAGAATTTGTGCATTTTCTCTACATTGTTTGTTGTTTTCTCTTCTCTAAGGAGCACTATGGGATTATAATGCAAAATCAAACTGAAGACCGTTCTCACTTCCAAACCAGAGGTAAAGAATGAAAAATTGAGACAACTTTCTGGATACGTATCTACATACACATGCAAATACAAATGGTTAATTCTGAACCCTAAGAATTATGAATAAGAAATAAAAGCATCCCAATATGCTACAACAAAACTTAAAAAACAGCAGATGATAAATGAAGTATCAGATAAAACAAAAGTAAAAAAGTTTCGAAGGTATCAGTTGCAGGATCCTTTAAAACAGCAGAGGATGTGAAAGCAAGTTGCACTTTCCTATCTTTATTTTCTACCACTGTTAAACTATTAGTGAGAAAGAAAAGAAAACAGGCAGAGGATTTCTCATTTTCTCAGCAGCGAGAGAAAGAAACGAACACTGTGCAGATGTTCCAGGGGCTTCAGCAAAGGCAGGATTTCAGAAATCTGTCTTGCCCTGGAGTAGCTTACATGCCCTTCCGCTGTTCCTCGTATACAACTGCTATTATCATTACTTGCACTAATCAAAGCCCTGGCGCCTCATTTCAAAGAGCATCCCTTTCATCATTCTACTCAGCTATTCAGAATCAATTTCTATTTAGCATCTTTATCAGGCATACCATTTAGCTTTTTCTTTTTTTTTTTTCCTAGCATCAACTGGCATTCTTTTGTAAAAAAAAAGCTGCATTGATTATTTTTAGAATATGCCATTTAAATGCAGTCCTCTAAAACACAGTAACTGATTTACACTGTACTTTTGTGTGTCTATACTCCAATGCGTAATTAACGCGTGAGTTATTTCCAAGGGGATGTTTCTGAAATCACAGCTAACCAAACCATTCCCCACCACTGCTGCAAACACACTGTCTGAAGAAACGTCACGGCAATGGTGACCAACGGACAATTCAGTTAAATGGAGCACACAGACAACTGCACCACCAGTAAACGGTCAGTGACAGTTACATCCCTATCACTGACAGATTTCAGAAGAAGCGGTTAGTTAACTCAAACGTAACAATGCAGATTTTATGTACCACTTCCTTTCATCTTACATAGCTCTCGAAACTATTCTGTATACCAAATGCTCACTGCAACTCCACTTTATGATGACCTGTGTACAGACGGCCAATTTCATTGTTAATAACACCTGAAGTCCGGGCCAGTAATTCTGGGCAAGTTTTACTTGTGGCTCTTCCTCCTAGAAAACACGTGGATTTCCAACAGAAAAGACACAGATACATCACTATTTATACAAACTATAATCACTTCCTTAATCTTTCAGTGCATTATGTGCACCCCACCTTCAAACACTTTCAGATGGAGCATATTCCATGTCTCCACAATGATATTTATTTCACCATTCAATTCAGTTGCATGTGAAAAGATCAATACCCAAATGTACAGAGAGATTTCTCGTTCCTGGTATGAGCTTCAAGAAGAAGCTTTGCCTTTTTTTTTTTTTTCTTTAAATATATAGTTGACCTTCTTACAATTGCTTCTTTGATATCAGTAATATATTGTGCTGCCTTAAAACTAGAAAAATAACCGTCCAAAGTAAGCATCGGGTGTTTCTCTTCTAAGTAAGCGGAAAACAAAAAGACAGCAAGGGTAGCATCACCAACAGCAAGGCTTTAAGCTGGTTTATTAAGGCATGTGAGAAACATTAAGTAAATAGAAATGCCGCATTTGTTTGAACTAGATCAGTGAATTATTACTGCAGTTTTAAGAGAAATAAGCACCTAAACTGACACTGTTCCTTAAAAGTTAACTAATATTCCTCCTCACAAGAATCTCACTTTTCTCTACTCATGATACAGTTAACACGGATAACAAACTATTAATTCAAATATTCACTTCACTTTATATTTAAAACTAACTGCTCTCCCTAAATTTAATCTCAATATTTCTGAGCATCCTGGCCTAGTGGTTGGCGACCCTGCACATAGCAGGAAGGTTGAAACTAGATGATCATCGTGGCCCTTTTCAACCCAGGCCGTTCTATGATTCTATGATTGTAAGAAAACTCTGGGGAGTACTGCACCTGAAACAACTCCACTCACAGTACCTGAAACTGATCTGAGAAGGGCTAGTTCTAAAGCTGACAACACTGAACTATACAACAAATACTGTGTTCTAGTAATTGAAGTTTGCAATTAAACCACTATCATCCCACTGCTGGAACTTGACAGTATGTGTGCTTGCCTATAGTCCAATCAAATTCCTTCTAACAAAATACACTGTGTGGAACATATAGAGAATTTTAAATAATTTTCTTCTGTCAAGGCTAGTTCTTGACTTTGATGTTGTGCTTTTAAGAAAAAGCTCAGGGTCTGAAGTGAGAGCTGGAGGAAAATGATTCTGCAGTAGCTAATCTTCAAGGATGTCAACTATAGCAAATGATAAACCATGCAATGAAACGTTGACAACAGCATACAAAGTCAGCTGTGGAATATTTTATCTTTCTGTTTAATTGCTAATATTTTTAATCAAAGGTAAAATATCAACGATTATACGAAAACATGTAATGCCATGCGCAGGGTTACCACCCAGTAGAGCAAACTGCCCATGGCTCCATTCAGCCTGACCCTGAACACTCCAGTGATGGGATGTTACAGCTAATTTTACATTCATGGTGAGGTACAGCACTGACAATGCCAAGTTATCAACATGACATGGAACAACTTTCTGCAGTAGCAGGCAGTACTGAGAGTACAAGAGGAAACTTGAGATATTTCTTTCTAATCAAATTAATGATCTATGTTAATCACTTCCATTGTGACTCTCCTATAGGATAGCTATGAGATCACCTTCCAGTTTACACAAACATTTTGAGTAATTTACACTACGTAGATGGACAGCTGCTTTTATTTTAGCTTCACTGTAGAATCCAAACACAACTCCTTCCCCCCCAAAAAAAGCTCAGACAAACAATAGAAGTACTCAGTCTGCATTAATTAAGTGTGTATTTGGAACGTCCTTTCTAAAGTGTCATTGAGATTTCACCAGTAAGTTACATACACTGCATAAACTATTGTAAAACTGTGAATTGAATGCAAGCTGCATAAGCATGGTTCAAGCTTTTCTTCTATGAATTTTCTTCTATAAATTTAGCTGATGCTAAACTTAATTGACATCTATTTTAAGGCAAACGTCTCTAAAGCAGAACTCTAACATCACGTCTGGAGTATAACTTCATCTTAGAACATAATATAAACAAAAAAAAGAAAGGAATTTTGGAAGCTAAGTGCAAATATTTTGTGACTTATTTGAAAGTATTCAGGTATAGCGCAGACCGTAAGCTACACTTCAACTATTTGAAGTATTTATTAGTCATTTCACATTTCTAAAATGCTAAGTAGGTATAGGTCAGTTAGACCAGAAATAACTATAGAAAATTAAGTTAGAATCAAGTACTGCAGTGGATACGGAGGTGTTAGAATATCTACCAACTATACTCAGGACTTCACAAACACGGCAAGTTGTGTATCACTTACTTCCAGGGTGAGGGGTTTGGTTACAGTATCTTCAAAACTTTCCTATCAGTGTAGACCAGCATTCAAATACAGACATACGTTAAACCAAAACAGAAAGAAGTCATAAAAGCAAATCTATTCATAGATGCTGCTAACACTGTAGGAGAAAATGTGGTTCATCTTCTGCTTCTTTTTTTCCAAGAATGCAAATTTCTAGTATAGTCTTTTTCAAGTATTTACAAGATGGACATATACTGAAGCTTTCCTCTTCCTCACCCAAAGTCTCCAGAGTTAATATCTGTTATTTTGACAGTATTTGTACCTGTGTGCTCAGCAACTCACCCAGAAGTTGTTTCCCAACACAGAAGCAAAAACTATTGCTCACGCTAGGAGGTATACATAAGAAAAGGTTCTAAACTGCTTATGTTCTTCTGTTGTTGTGACTAGACCCTTCCTTTTCCCTACTTAAGAATATGGTATGTCAGCTAAGTAAAAAGTAGAACAGAAATATTTCCAGTATTTTCTTTTTCTGGTTACAATGTGATTTTTCCACTTGAGAATCCCAATTATGTTGCATGTAAAACTTAGAACTGTACATCAGTTAGGGCTATTCAGCTGCTACTGAGTTCTCAAGAAGCGCCTGCCCACTTACAAGCACTTCTAAAATCTTATTTTGGCTCGTAGATACAAGATGGTTAGCACACCATTCCACTAAAAAAAATCAAATTGGCATTTAATAAGAGAAAGAAACACGTTACTTGTGAATTATTAAAACCTTGCCACTTCTACGTTGGAGGTGGAGAGAGCAACCTGGAGCTCCAACTCTGAGCAGCCTAAGGGAGGACGCGTTATAATCAGAGCTGATACTTTCTACATTTAATAAGAGTCGAGTTTTCTAAGGCACAGAACTTCCCATGGAGAAAAGGGGTATTTATTTTCCTTATTCTCACCTGAGCTCTCAAATATAAACTCTTGCAATGAAGAAGAAGAAAGCAGAGCTACCCTAAGAACTATCTTGAAATAAGATGAAGTACTGGTGCAAAAAATAAAAAATAAAAGAAAAAGAAAAAAGAAAAGAAAAGAAAGAAGCTGTGTACCCTATAGGTACAGGTCAATACCTGATCTTTGTGAGCAGTGTTTGTAAACCTTCTGTATCGTTCCCAACAGGGTTTTAGTGCGGTTCCATGTAACACGTATGGAATGTCTGCTTTCATCCTGACCTCTCTAAATATGCTATTTTCGGTCACGGAGGTGCCTCCAGGCCTTCGTATTCCCACCCCCCAATTCAAAAAGCAGCTCCAGGAGGCACTGAGATGTACGCTGGGGGAGTGCAGGCAGGCGATTAAACGAGAAAGGTGGGAAGGGGTGCCGGAAAAGGTGAGCGGCTCAGAGAACGGGGCAGACCTAGCCAGGAAATGCCCCGCTCTCCTCGAGCCCTCTCCGTGAAGTTGGCCGGGCACCGCGCTCCCCGCCAGCCAGGAGCACGGAAGAGGCCCGCCCCCCAGCCTCCCCCACCGCCATCCTCGCGTCGTCTCCCCCAGCCCCTCGGTGGAAGCCGCCCAGGCTAGGGGAGCTTCTCCCGCCCCCCCCGCCCTGCTGACAGCGGCCCCCGCCGCACCCCGGTGACCTTCCGGGAGGAGGCCGCTCCCCGCTCCCGCCGACCGGGGCTGCCCGACCGCGGCCCCCCGGTTCCGCCCCCTCCCCGCGGCGAGGCGCGCGCAGCGGGAGGGGGCAGGGAAGGCGCCGGGCCCCAGGGCCCCGCCCGCTCCCCGACCCCGGGGGAAGGCGCGGGAGGGGGCACGCACCTCGCTGTTAAAGGCCTTCACGGCCTCCATGTCGCGGCCGAGGTGGGAGCCGGGAGGCTTCTCTCCGCTGATGGCGGCCGGGCCGGGGCTCGGCTCGCTCCGTGCGTGCGCGCCGCGCTCAGGAGCCGCCAGGCCTCCTCGCCATGGCGGGTGGCGCAGGGGGCGGGCGCGGAGGGACGCGGGCCCCGCTCGTTTCCGTCTCCTCCCGGCAGCGCGCGGTCTCCTCGCCCCCACTTCCCGCCCGGCGGCGCCGACGTCCCCTCCCCCGTCGGGCTCCGCTGGGCCGCGCCGGGAGGAGATGGAGGAACAAGGCGCAGCGGCTGCGGCGCGGGCACCAATATGGCGGACACGCGGGGGCTCCTCGCAGCGCAGCTCCGAGAGGAGCCGAGAGCGGCGCAGGCGGCTACAGCGCCACCTGCCGGGCAGCGCCCGCACCGCAGAGGCGCTGCCGGACGGGGCACGCCCCTCTCTCTCTCAGCTAGGCGGAGCCTGGTGTCGAGTGGCTCCGCCCCGAGCGCTGCGGCCGGGCCCGAGAAGGAAAGCGGCGCGAAGCGGATCTAATGCGCGCCTGAGTGCTTGTGAGGGGTCGAGCTGCGACAAGGAAAGGAGCAGCAGGGCATAACAGAGCGCATAACAGATCACAAAAGACGTCACAAGTACTTACGGAGGATTATTATTCATTGCGAGCAAAGCCGGAAAAACAAAGCTGTGTTTAGAACTTGGTAACGCGGCACTATAGCAGCCCCGTCCAGCAAGGAGTCGCCATTTTATTACCCGGGGTGTATTTCCCACTGAACTCCCACCAGCATCCCTGTCACACAGCAGGGCTGGCCTCCAGCGAGTTGGGTGCACCTTCAGCTGGAATTTCTTCAGAGCTCAATGCTGTTCTTTAGACCCTACAGGCACAGCAGTTCAGACCAGGTATGTTTTCTTTATCTCCCCATGAGGACCCCCATACTATTTCCTCACCCACACCAGCTCCCCTCAGACAAAACCGCACCACAGCTCTGCACACTCCATTAGTTAACCATCTCACCCAAAGGCATCCAGCTCTTCACTTGATGAACAGCAAAGCTGAGAAGTTAAACACCTAGGGAGACACAGAATTGCGCAGTTGCATTCTCACAGAAGCTCATGTAGAGAATAAATCTCATTACAAACAGTTGTAAGTTTTTCTTCTCCAGCAGGTTCAATCAGGGAAAAAGTCCATCTCCAGCAGCCAACATAGTTGCAAGAACAGGCCAGAGATAGTCAAGAGGCCAGAGCAAATGCTCTGTTTGGAGACAATGGGAGAACATCAGTTTAGTGTAGAGAAGAGATCAACTTGAAGTAGGGAGGGCACCCAGCAACAGCCAGCACCTACAAAGTGAAGTGACTGAATAAAATACCTGAACATATTTCATCATTTTGAAATAATTTCCAATAATCTCTTGACCTGCTCTGTATCGCTTTTTATCAGAGACGCATCAAGTCAAGAGATGGCCTTAAGGCAAAAGAGGTTCTGACTCAACAATAGGAAAACTTTTTCTTTCCATCACGAAGATAGCCAAACAGTGAAATAAGTCCCCTAGAGAAATGGCATGGTGTCCATCCCTTCTCAAGGTCAAAGAGGGTCAAGTTTTGGCTAACCCACTCAGAACTCACAGTTGAGTTCACTTGAAGCCACAGATTGGTTTTAGGGAGCTTCTGAGGTTCCTTACAAGCCAAGCAACACTGGCAGTCTTCTACCAGAAGGATAGGGCTGCCCTCCCCTTCACAAATGTTTTAAGAGAAACACACTGTTCTTCCCAGGTCGGACATGGCCTTTGCTCCTCTTTTGTTCTTTTCCTGTTGCAATTGAAAGTAAAATGTGAAGAGAACTGTTCAAATTAATGTAGAGCAAGGGGTTTATCATATTACAAAAATTGGTAAAACTATAGACTTCATACTCCTTTGGAAAACTTACTCAAATATTTTAGTTATGAACTATCCTCTAGAATCTGGTAACTTTCCTTTTGGGTGAAATTGAAGCAGGTCTGGTTTTGCCTATGAAAATGTACAGAATACTACACTGGACAGGAAAACATTTTTTCAAAAACTATATTGAAATTGACTTCAAAGTGGCCACAAACTTCCATGTGACTGCTTTTACAGAACACTTATTCCAGTAGCATAAGCTCTTCCAGTGAAGTAAAGGGAAGAGTGAATAAGGAAGTAACCAGAGAAGGAAAGGTGAAATTCACAATTAGATATATGCACAAAGCCTTGACCTCTGAAATGCAGAAGTGACCTCTGAATTTGCAGTGAGGGAGTTAGCTATCATCCAAGAGTGAAAAAAACAACTAACTGAGTGAATACTATGGCTCTGTTCATAACACTAGATGTGCTAGATTGAGCAAGCATACAACTGAATACCAAAACAGTACAGAAAAATATTTTAGTCTGGGGCAAGACTACCTTACCTCATGACACCATCTAATTCAATAACTTATGGTATTACTCATACCAAAGTCATCAGGAGGTTTCTTACTTTGTTCTGAAACAGAATGGCTGACAGCTTACTGTTCAATGCAGGATTTTTTCAATTCTGGTGCTATGTGAAACTACTGAAAGTCATAGCAGAAACTTTTCAATTTTGCTAATATAAGATTACTCTTGCTTTCCAAAATATAAAGGACTTATAAGTGAGACTTACAATGATGGATTACGGTTCCTGTTATGATTCAAATACAACTTTGCAATTGTGAGAGAAGAGCAAGAATGAGGATATCTTAATCTGACACGTGTGTTTTCCATAAAAAGGTAATGGTATCCTCTCCTTTTTCCTACTTCTGACAAGTCTAAATGCAGATTCAATAGAATGTGCAAGTGTCATACTGACAAATACTCCTAAGTAGTGCCCTCCATACACAAGAACAGTTCCCTGCACTTTTCTCTCACCTTTTGGAATAAAAAAAAAGCATGTCAGGAGAGAGAACTAGCATTCAGGCAGGCACAGAGGAAAGCAGATCTGTAATAACAGCCACTTGCAGGTAAAGGTAAGAAAATATTAGTAAGTTTCTTTGCAGTAAACTCTTGCCATTTTTTTTTTTAAAAGACATCTACAAGTCAAAGCCAAATCATTCTGCATGTACGCTGCCAGTCCCTGGTATTTTTAGTTGCCACTCCAATATTACAACCATTTAAAAAATTTCAAATTTGTGACTAGAAACATTGAAACATTTTCCATTGAACTTATCCTGAATGTCTTAGATATTTTCTCATGGGGAGCTGTTCCACCCACCCCCCAGGTGTGCATGCATTTCAAACATTGTAAAAGGAACTTTGAACCACTGTATTAGTAACTGTTCGTAATCACGGTAGCCGAATTATTGAAAATTGCAGTCAGTTTACTATCCAGTTCCTCGTGATTGAGTTTGACTTACTCTAAATGTGTTGTGCTCATCCTGGCTTGATAGTGTCAGGCTTTTATCATTACACCACAGAAATCACCTGAAAATGCATTGTTTCTTCTTTAAACAATGAAGCATCATCTTTGAAAGACATCTTAAGCTCAAATTTGCAGACTAGCTTTAATGGTCAGAGGCACACCCTGGATCTACATAAATTTCAAATGAAGCTGATCTTCTTCAGAAAAAAAGAAAAAGATTTATAAATTACCTTTAGCAACTTTTCTTGGATTTGCTCGTAGGTTTGGATAACCTGATATATAACAGTGTTGGCCACGTAAGTCACACCTACAGTGGAATTTCCAACATTAAGAATATCAGACAGGAAGCATTTCATGTTGCTTTCTTATTCTGTACAGGGTTCTAACTCTGAAGTTTCACCTTCATGCTGTACTGGTTTTTAATTACAGTGTACAGTCACAGGGTAAAACAATCACTATTACTTACAGCTACATAACGAACAATTAGTTCTGCTTCTAATAAGATGATTATTTTAAAGAAAAGGTTAGACAATGGTTTTGCAGTAGCAACAACAGCATGCTTATCTCATTATAATGAAGCAGAACTATGAAGAGGGAATACAGAAAATCCTGATGACTACCATTTATAAACACTGTAGAGATGTAAAAGTGGTCTAGTTTCTCTAGCCAGCTCCAGCTACAAACATATCAATTTTTGGAAACTCAAAAAGAAAAGCTATTACAAACAG
>PPHD01003888.1:19705-30088 GCA_002909625.1 Bambusicola thoracicus | reverse complement strand
CCCCCCTGTAATTGATGCCCCAGTGCCTCTGCCCCCACAGAAAAAGAAGACTACTACCATTGCGGTGGAAGTGAAGAAGTCCCAGCACAAGTATGTCATCGGCCCCAAGGGGAATTCCCTGCAGGAGATCTTGGAGAAAACTGGAGTCTCTGTCGAGATCCCACCCACTGACAGCAGCTCGGAGACGGTGATACTGCGAGGCGAGCCCGAAAAGCTTGGGCAAGCATTGACTGAAGTCTATGCAAAGGTACTGATGAGGTGGGCTGGGTCAGATGGGTTAGAAAGTCACATTAGGATATATGTGGGAGCAGCATGGACAAGTGGAGGAGGGGTGGTCTTTGTTGGGCTGTTAGAAATGTTCCTTAGATGAATTCAGTACTGAGGATACAACGTAGAAATTGGAACTGAATTTTTGTGAAGGCTTCTTCTGGTCTGTCCATCAAAACAGCTTCTGAAATGTCCTGTCTTTCAGGCCAACAGTTTTACCGTCTCCTCGGTCTCTGCCCCCTCTTGGCTTCATCGTTTCATTATTGGAAAGAAAGGACAAAACCTGGCCAAAATAACTCAGCAAATGCCAAAGGTGAGCTGGTTAGCTTTAACACCTCCTGTAGAATAGGAAAATATCTATTAGTGGCAGAGATTATGTAGGCCTGACTATGGCATAATTAATCTGTCTTGCATCTTGGAAAATTCTTAATGAATTCATTGCCTTGTCTCAAGGTTCACATCGAATTCACAGAAGGAGAGGATAAAATCACTTTGGAAGGACCTACAGAAGATGTGAATGTGGCTCAGGAACAGATTGAAGTCATGGTCAAGGATCTGGTAAGCTGGTGTTAGTTTCAGTTCATAAGAAGGGGCAATAGAACAGAGATAAGTTAGGTATCACATTTATGATGTTTCTCCATGCTTAACAGAACTTGCAGGAGGGAAGTTGTATGGCAGATGGCTACAAAACTTGTCCACAGCACTCTTAAAAAAAAAAATCAGCAGCAGGTCTTAAATCTCTTGCTGCAGATAAGGAAGAATTGTTCATTTGTAACTAGGGAAGAATAGAAGTCCCTCCAGATGTTTCACAAGCATGGTGCTCTCAGCTTAAAACAGAGATGTGTTTCTGTTCTGCTTAGCAGGAGAGGTGCTTGTAGCTGGGTACTGGAGAGGCAGTGTCAGTACTGGCAACAGGCAGTTATGTAGGGCATGAACTGGGAGAAGGGTTGGCCTGTTCTACCTAGCCCTGTGCAATTAATTGTAGATCAACCGGATGGATTATGCAGAAATCAATGTTGACCACAAATTCCATCGACACCTCATTGGCAAGAACGGAGCAAACAGTAAGTGGTGTGCTTTTCTAATCCTTCCTACGCTTGGAGTCTACATCTTCAGTTGATAGTGTCAGGGGTTCTGTAGCTCATTCAGTGTGGTGTCTCCATCACACTTCAGCTGCTCTTCTTGAGTGGCACAAGGAGATAGATAGGCAGTAAGTGCTTGGGATGGCTTTAGTGTATGAAAGTGTTGTGAGGGACTGAACAGTTGTGAGATGACTTTGCTATGTCATGGAGGAAATTCTGTCTTGGTTGGAGAACTAAATTTAACTTCTTTTTGAAGTTGCTCCATGTGAATTACATTTTAGCAGCTGATAAGGGAGTGTGGTGTCTGCCATTAAGTTTCTCCTCAGTAAAGAATTTGCAAAGAGAAATTAATGACCCATCTTGTGATGTGATGTCAATGTGTGGTGTTTGGGGAGGAAACAGATTCCTTGCTTTAGAAAATGAGCATTTTGCTCTCTAAAATGTCACAGCATTTACTTGTGTGGGTCTTGCATGACACAGATCTGCTCTTGCTGAACTCCAGGGTAAGGAGGCCCTTGCCCCTTTTCAGAGGCTGGTTTACTGCTTAAGCAGACTCTTAAGTGCTGATAATCAGGATGCCTTGTTGCCAGCCCTGGCCTAGCAGGTTGTCACCACCATCCTTGCCTTGAAGTTAACAGGATTAAGGACCTCTACAAGGTGTCTGTACGCATTCCCCCGGACAATGAGAAGAGCAACCTGATCAGAATTGAAGGAGATCCACAGGGGGTCCAACAGGCCAAGAAAGAGCTGCTGGAACTCGCATCCCGTATGGTGAGCAGGACATGATGCTTAGGGAGCCCCAGGGTTCGGGCTGTTATGTTCCCTCGTAACCTTTCCTGGTGCAAATATGTGCCCCTTGCCCAATGAGCACTTGGATCTTTTGGCAAGTGTGAGTTCTTGTTTGCAAGTGTGCTTCTGTATTCACTTGCATGCCTGTTCTTTGTCAGCCTAGAGTGAATCCTCTCTGGAGGATTAAAAAAGGAAAATGCTGACAAGTAAGGTGTTAGGCAGCAACTGGGTAAAAGAAAATACATGGCTCTCCTGCTGAATACTCAATTGTGTATTACCATCAGGAAAATGAACGCACCAAGGACCTAATCATTGAGCAGAAATTCCACCGGACTATCATTGGGCAGAAGGGTGAGCGGATCCGGGAAATTCGGGAGAAATTCCCAGAGGTAAGGCTTTCCAGGACATAAGGAATCTAGGGGGACGCTTGCTACATGTACAATAGCCTTGTTGCTAACATCGTGAATGTAGTGGCTCTGGATTGAATGCATACAATAAAATTCTTCTCTTGACCAGAAGCTGCTAACATGGCTGCCCTTTTCTGAATGGGAGAGGGGGTGTTCAGGATCTCCCCAAGCTTTGTTTGTGTCTGACACAGCAGTTCTTGCACTGGCTTGAGATGACTCTAAATGACCGCTTCTTGCAGGTTATCATCAACTTCCCAGACCCAGCACACAAGAGCGATATTGTCCAACTGAGAGGTCCCAAAAATGAGGTGGAGAAGTGCACCAAGTACATGCAAAAGATGGTGGCAGACCTGGTACGGGCACATTCTTCTCTCCTACACACCTAGGTAGCCCTGAAATAAAGTACAGTTGTACTGTCGCTGTACTTAGCTGGGACTGAAACACCTCCAGATGACAGAACTCTAGACATAAAAGTTCTGGCTTAAAGGCAGAACTGGCTGCTTAAGAAAGAAGGCTGCTTAAAGGCAGTCTTGTACAGAGCCTTGGGTCCAAGCCTATTCCCAAAGCTCGTGTTTATCAGGTTCCATGGGAATTGCCATGGTGGTGTAATCTTCAGTTCTCCCTTCCTTTCTCCCTTAGGTTGAAAACAGCTTTTCTATTTCTGTCCCAATCTTCAAACAATTCCACAAGAACATCATAGGGAAAGGAGGTGCCAACATCAAGAAGGTGAGACAACTTCTCTTTCTCTGGTGCTCAGGGTAGTCACTGCCCTATATATAGGGCAAATAAATAAAGCCCTATCCCACTTACTGCTCTTTTCTGCTCATTGGTGAGGTGAAATGTAATCTCCGAGGGCCTTCTTTTGACATGGGACGCTTCTGAAATCATTTATTTTCTTTGCAGATCCGTGAAGAAAGCAACACCAAAATCGATCTCCCAGCAGAAAACAGCAACTCAGAGACAATTGTTATCACAGGCAAGAGAGCAAACTGTGAAGCTGCTCGCCACAGAATTCTTGCCATCCAAAAGGAGCTGGTAAGTGACCTTTTGTGGATGAGGGACTTGAAAATGATGATAGAATACATTAACACACAAGAAACTGTTGTAGTGTGGAATAGCAGAGAGGAAACAAATAGGAGTGTCAGTCTGTTCTTGACCCTAAAATCTAAGTTCTTAGCTAAAGTTGCCAGTAACAGGAGAGAAGAGTATGCCTGTGGTATCTGGCACTTCTTTCAGGGATGTCTATTTTCATAGCTTATCAGAATGCAAATAGCAGTGTTGCCCTGAAGTGTGGTTTGTGAACTAGGGAAGGCTGTGCATTAACTGAGGTCAAGCAGACTGAAAATACCACATGTTCAACATCAGCAGGGACAGCCCTCATCATCTTGAACAAAGCGAGGAACTGAGCTAAGTTAAGATGAAAGACTTACTGGGAGGCTACTCTACCAAGACTGCCTTGCCACAATAGCTTGCAGATTTACAGAGAGCAAACTTGTGCACTTGCACTACCTGACAGCAGCTGCTGCATTTCCAAGTGGAGGCTTTGACATAGGTCTGCTGTCTCCTCATCAGAGACTGAATTTACATTCATGGTAGTTGTTCTTAGGATGTAATTCTTCCAAAGTTGAGTGTGCTATGGGATGATACAGCAAGCCTGCCTGTGGCTGCTTATGTGTAAGGGGCAGTCAGTCTCCAGCTTCTGTGATCGTTTCTTACACACTGTAAAGATCTTAGCAACGTAGGAGTTGGAGGATAAGCAGGGTAGACACAGACACATTTTTGCAGCTCGATTAACAACCTGATACCGTCCTCAGGCCAACATCACAGAGGTGGAGGTCTCTATTCCTTCCAAACTGCACAATTCCCTCATTGGCGCCAAAGGCCGCTTCATCCGCTCCATCATGGAGGAATGCGGTGGAGTCCACATCCACTTTCCCACTGAGGGCTCTGGCAGTGACACCGTGACCATCAGGGGCCCAGCCCAGGACGTGGAGAAAGCCAAGAAGCAGCTGCTGCACCTGGCAGAGGAGAAGGTGAGCCCTGACATAAGGAGAGGAGCAGATTGTTTTGGCCAGCTGTTTCTTTTCCAGGGTTCCAATGGTCCCCATAGTCTGCTGAGAAGTCTCTTCCATCAGACAGCGTTAACCCTCTTTGGAGGGATTTGAGTGCAGTCAGGAAGAGTAAAAGTAAACTCGTTGTTGTGGCGATGAGTTCTTCTCTCATGGGTGGAAAAACTGGCTGTAATGCTTCTCTCCCATGGTTGGGAATATACTCAGAGGCTCCCTAATCTGGAGGTTTGAGTGCTGTTGGATAGCCACGCTTCTCTGAAATGGCTGCCTCTGCATAACTCCTTACGTTTTTCTCCTGGTCTCTGAATTCCAGTTCCAGCTCTTACATTTCACTGCATACGAGTGGGTTTGGGGAGCCCTTGGTTACAAGACATTGCTCTGAGTTGTGACCAACTAACTGGTCATTTTAACAGCAAGAGAAAAAAAACAAACACCTTTCCATTGCCAGCATATTCGTATGTGGTTGGCTGTCTGCTGCCTGGCCAACAGCAGGCAGTCAGTGAAAGGTTTTGCTGTTGAGTGTGAGTCATACACTTCCAGGGTAGTCTGTTGTGCTCATGTTCTCACCAGTTGTGCTGAATGTAGAGATAAGTCCTCAGCACTGAGAACATCTTTCATGTAGTTCTTTTCTTTAAGACATCATACCTTCTTGATTTTGACAGCCAGGTGCACCTGCCTTGCTCTTGCAACATTTTGTATGTATGTGGAGTGTGGAGTTAAATATCTACATGCTTGCTGTGGATGCTGATGTCTATTTATTATATACTAACATGCTCTATGGGGATCTGACTCCTTTCAGCAAACTAAGAGTTACACTGTGGACCTCCGTGCAAAGCCAGAGTACCACAAATTCCTTATTGGTAAGGGTGGTGGCAACATCCGTAAAGTGCGTGACAATACCGGGGCCCGCATCATCTTCCCAACCTCTGAGGACAAAGATCAGGAGCTGATTACTATCATGGGAACTGAGGAAGCTGTCAAAGAGGCACAGAAGGAGTTAGAGGCCCTCATCAAGAACCTGGTAAGAACTGCTATTACTTCTTTCTGCCTAGCGATGTGATAAGATGCAATGAGTTAGTGTGGAGGACCTGTTGGTCCTAAAACCATGACTATTACAAGAGCTTAGGAAGATCCTCCTTGCTGTGATTTGTTTGAGTGAGATTGTAAACTATTTGCTGTTGAGTGTAGCAATCGTGTGCTTATGGCCAGGAAGGGCAGGGCTGACTGGCTGGCTGTCATCTGTTGGCAGGATAATGTAGTTGAAGACTCCATGGTGGTTGACCCCAAGCACCACCGCCACTTTGTCATCCGGAGAGGGCAAGTCCTGCGTGAGATTGCAGATGAGTATGGGGGTGTGATGGTCAGCTTCCCACGCTCCGGCACCCAGAGCGACAAAGTCACCCTCAAGGGAGCCAAGGACTGTGTGGAGGCAGCCAAGAAACGCATCCAGGAGATCATTGAGGACCTGGTATGTATCAGGAAAATTGTTCCTTCTGCTCTTGGTTGTTTCAGCAGTGTCCTCCTTGAACCTGCTTTATGTGAGCAAGTCCCACAACAAGTTTGGGATTTGAAGCTTTGCTGTCAATACGTAAGGGTTGCAGACTTCAGATCCCAGCCTGGGGCATGGCTATGGGCTCCAGCATGGCCATTTTGTATGAAGTGATTGTCTCCTTTGACCTTCCTCATGGATTTTAGGAGTGGAAGGAGAGCTTTACTCGCTGTAATTACAGGCAGTAAAACACTGGAGACTTCTTGTACCTCTATGCCTGGTCTGGGGTGGTGGCACTCCTTGGAGTTTCCTGTCGTGTAGTATTGGCTTTTGGAAACAACCACGTCAGACCTGTGCTCTTCCTTTCCTTCATTTATTATCTTTCTCCTTTCTCCTACTGCTTCCTTCCCTTCATGGTCACAGAGCTTTTGTCTCAGTAGCCTTTAACATTATGGGCTGGAGGCAGCTTTCAGTAAAATATTCCATGCTGACCTCTTGGAAAGAAAAAGGATTCCAGGAATCTTCCAGTTCTGTCAGCGACAACGGCTGTTACCTTTCCCAACACCTCACGTCCATTATGGATTTCACTGTATGCAGGCATCCTGCTTGCACGTGTGAAAGGGGCTGCCTCGCAATAGAGCAACTCTGCTTTCTCACAGGAAGCTCAAGTGACAATCGAATGCACCATCCCACAAAAGTTCCACCGCTCCATTATGGGCCCCAAAGGATCCCGGATCCAGCAGATCACCCGGGACTATGGTGTCCAGATCAAATTCCCTGACAGGGAGGAGAACCCAGGTATACCCGTGGATGCATGTTCACATGGCAGATGGGGTGATCAGATGTGTAGTCCTTAGCAGAAGTGCCTGTGCAGAAACGCCCCCACATGTTCTGTGCAGTGTTCCTGACTGTGGGCTTGGCGTGAGCCTTGTCCTCCTGAGATCAGGCGCCACTTTTAGAGGGTAAAAATGCAAACATGAGTGTTCTGAATGTGTCCTCACCACAGAACACGGGGACCTATTCTGGCCAAAAGCAGAACCTCCCTTGGGAACTGCTCCCTTGCTCTGCAGGCTCGCTGAGGTTTCTCTGAGCCCTCATGCTCTTGTTGTTGGGTGTACTGAATTAGGCACAGCTGGAGCCTGCACTGCCTGTTTTTGTTGGATAGTTTGGCCATCCTGCTGTAACTTACAGCCAGTGCCTTGCAGGTGAGATTTCCTGCTGCTGAAGAAACTGCCAGCCTTACTCATTGATTCTGTTGGTGCAGGAGCACAGCTTCCACTTCTGCAGGGTGGCTGCAGGTCCTCTCTCTGCAGGCAAAGGCAATATCAGTGCTGTGCAGAAAGGAGGAGATGATCTCAGCGAATATTCTTGTTCTGCTCAGCCCAGGCTAAGCCACGGCAAGCTGCCTGTGTTGGTAATAACCAATACCGTAGCAGGCTGTAGGGACTGATCTCTTTTGGCAAAGACCAGGGCTGAGCCTGAGGATCTGAAGAGGGAGATGCTGAGCAAAGAGGGGATTCTTGTGCCATTAACGTGAGACTTTCCGTGTTTTCAGCTCCTGTTGCAGAGCCAGCATTGCAGGAGAATGGTGAGGAGGGTGGGGAAGGCAAGGATGGGAAGGACGCAGACCCCAGCTCTCCAAAGAAGTGTGATATCATCATCATCTCTGGTCGCAGGGAGAAATGTGAGGCAGCGAAGGAGGCACTGCAGGTATGTGGCTTTCTGGGCCCCTTAGCTTTGCTACATAGACCTGTCCTGATGTAAGAAGCTCACTGCAAGCTTTAGTGGTGGCATTCAGTTGGAATTGCAGTCCAGGTGACCACTGGCACTAACAGTAGAGAAGGTCTGTATTGCTCAGGGGAAGGTCTCCAATTGCTCCGTAATCTCACCTGGTGGCTTGAGTCACAGTGCCTGACCTAGCAACTGCTAGAGCTGTAAGCAGCCCCAAGTTACTTGTCAGAAGAGCATGACATACTTATCTTATGAAGCAGGGCTGGAAAGAGAAACGGTGTGATGGAGGCTGAATTATTTCAGCTTTAGCAGACCTTGCCACGCAGGGAGAACCCTGTAGTGATGCTGTCCAAGTTTTTGCTAGGTGGAATGGAAGCCAAGGATATGAAAACAGCCTCTGATTCCTGAGGGGGTTTAAGATGGCTTGCTTGGAAAAGATGTTAAACACCCAGCAGGTCATCTTAGTGTTTGCAGCTGCTCTCTCCTGCAGAGTTTGTACCATGGCTACAGGAGAATGTACCTCAATTCAGCAGCATAGTCTCTTGAACAAATAGATGGCAAGCAGAAAGTCAGGAGAAATCTTCCAACTGGGTAAACCGTGGTCTCTTCTCTGCAGGCTCTGGTTCCTGTCACCACTGAAGTGGAAGTTCCCTTTGATCTGCACCGTTACATCATTGGCCAGAAAGGAAGTGGGATCCGTAAAATGATGGACGAGTTTGAAGTAAGTTGTGGCTTTTCCTCCCAACCTCTCTGTCCTGGAAAATCTGCAGGTGACCATATTTGTGGTATTGGCAGTCAGCTGTTGACATACTCAGGGCTGCATTGGTTTGACCATAGCTCTGTAATAAGGAAATGAGACCTGCATGATTTAATCCTTGCTGAGAGGCTTGGTAGATTTTGTGATGAAGCTGTATGATCGGTGTTGATGCTGTGAGTACTGAATGACTTGTTGGGGCCTGTCAGGATTCCTTACCAGTGCGAGAGTAGTTTTTCCTCCTTGGCCACGGGAGACAGCTCTGCCATGCCTGCCTGTTGGGGAGGATTCCCTTGAAGTCTGCAGGGACTGTGGACCCCTTGCTTTCAGCTGTGATGCAGGTTGGGTGCAAACAGCACTGTTGAACATATATTTGTTTCTTAGCCTCTCCAGGGTGACAGAGAGACTACTAGGGGCTGAAGTCCTACAGCAAAGCAATCTGATGCTGGTAGTGACTGAAGAAATAGAGTTCAGGCTGGGTGGAAGCTGTGCTTGGTGGCAGAGGAGATCATTGAGAAGCCAGCGTAAAGGGAATGGTGGTACAAAATGAAAATCATATGTTGCTCAGGTGAACATCCAGGTCCCTGCTCCTGAGCTGCAGTCAGATATCATCACCATCACTGGGCTGGCTGCCAACCTGGACCGTGCCAAGGCTGGGCTGCTGGAAAGAGTGAAGGAGCTGCAAGCCGAACAAGAGGATCGGGTAAGGCCTGCGCCTGTCCTTCCTTCCAGCTGAACCTCCAGCTGTACACCAGCCCGTGCCTTCCTTCCACCCAGCCTCTGGGTGTTTCCTTCAGAAGCTGTACAACCTTTTGGAACCTCTGTCCATTTAATAGCACCCTTAGCTGCTCTGCAAGTCTGGGGAAGTCAGAGTGGCTTATCCAAATACAATATGAACTGACAGGAGAATTACTGCCCCAGACTTTCACCCTATGTCTCATTTTGATGCTGCAGGACACAAGCCCTCATTGTGAGCAGTGAGTCTGTACTTTGTAGTGAATTCCTATCCCAGATCTGAATAAATAGATGAGGAATGAGTTGGGTGGTTGTTTGCTACCTGTAGACACCTGCTAAACGTGGGAAAAGCACAAGGCCCCAGCAGGTGAATGTCTTTGGCCTTCTGTAACCATTTACGCTTGGGCAGGACCACGCAGAATCTGTCCTATGCATCTCAGAAGTAAGAAGGAAATGCTGGGACTTGAATGGATGTCACTGAACGAGCCACGGTGCATTCTCTGCTGTTATGCCTCACTTTGCTTCTCTTGTTCCAGGCCTTGCGAAGCTTCAAGCTGACAGTCACCGTTGATCCCAAATACCACCCCAAAATCATTGGGCGGAAGGGAGCAGTGATCACCCAGATACGCACAGAGCATGAGGTCAACATCCAGTTCCCTGACAAAGATGATGAAAGCCAGGTGAGAGAGCAGAGGATGCGCAGAGAGCTCCGCTGGTTGCCTGTTAGTATAGGAAGCACAGCATCCTCTCTAGTGCTCTGATTTCCCTGTTACTGTTGCATAAAGTGAAAGGTAAAAGGAAGCAGCCTGGAGACCTGCTTGGTTCTTCACACATTTCCCTATATCACAGGCGCAGGACCAGATCACCATCACTGGCTATGAGAAGAATGCTGAGGCTGCCCGGGATGCCATCATGAAGATAGTTGGTGAGCTGGAGCAGATGGTGTCTGAGGATGTGACTCTGGACCATCGTGTTCACGCACGCATCATCGGTGCACGTGGCAAAGCTATCCGCAAAATCATGGATGAGTTCAAGGTGAGCGGGGCGGGGGGGGGGGGGG
>PPHD01003888.1:0-19684 GCA_002909625.1 Bambusicola thoracicus | reverse complement strand
TGATGCAGCACAGGTGGGTAGCTGGTGGTGCTGGTTACTCCTGTGCTAAGCTAGCAGATTGGTATAAGGGTCTGAATTCAGGACTGTCAGGCTCAAATGTTGTGATTCTTTTGTCTCGTGCCTGTGGAGCACTTCTGGGTGGAACAGACACCAAGAAAAGCCAGCGCTGTTCTGCTCTCCTCAAGCTGTCACCTCAAACATGCAAGCAGAGTCACTGGGCCAGCTGGGCTACCTGGACAGTGCACACAGGCAGGAGCTCAAGCATTCCTGCATGACCTGAGCTGTGAGTCATCCTTCCTCCAGGAGCCAGGCAGGGAGCAGGCTCAGCTGGTCTCATCTTGCTTGAGCATGGTCATGAGAGGAACCTGGAAATGCTTCTTTTCTGCTCTGTTAGCCCTGCAAACAGCACTGAGCTCTGTCTGTCTGTGAAGTGCTTCTAGTAGGTTTCTTTCAGGTGGGGTCTTAGATGATCTTTAGAAGGGAGAGGTGGTTGTGTGAGCTGCTTCAGGTACTGGAAATGGACAGTAAACTGATATTGGGGATCTCTGGGAAGGGACTGCACCCAGGCCCTCTTAGCTCAAAGAGGTTCTCTACATTTCTTTGCTCACTTCAGCTACTGATTCCCCTGACTTGTAAGATTCCCAAAGACACTTTTAGGGATCCAGATTTGCCTGCTGGAAGCTGAAAGGCTTTGTCACAGTCAGCTTACCTCTGGGAAGGGCAGGGCTCAGCATCCTTTACAGCACATGGCAGTAGTAAGTGCTTTACTGAAGGGTCAGTTAACGAATGTGTATCCAGAGTGATGAGACCTTGGCGGCTTGCATCTTGGCTGGTGTTGGTTGTTGAAACAAGCTGTTTGGTTCACAAATGAGCAGCCTTTGGTTTTGGTCTTATCTTGTATGGCTTCCCTGCAGCCATCTGGAAGGCAAGCTGTAAGAGAGCTCAGTGGATGTGTATGGGGAACTCTAAGCTGGCTACATAAAATGATTGTTAGCCAGGATTATCTGTGGAGGAGACAGAAAGCTTACTGTGCCTCATGCTGATAGCATGATGATGAAGATGCAGAATGAGGACGCTGTGGAATTGCAGCCCTCCTTTGCTGCCGCCACAAACTGCACAGAGAATCACAGATTGGTTTGGGTTGGAAGGGACTTGAAGACTACCTGGTTTCAACCCTCTGCCATGGACAGGGACATCTCCCTCTAGGCCAGGTTGCTCAGAGCCCCATTTAACTTGGCCTTGAACACTTCTGTGGTTGAAGCATTCACAGCTTCTCTGGCAAACCATTTCAGTGCCTCACCACTCTCATAGTAAACATTTTTTTCCTAATATCTCATCTAATCCTACCCTCTTTTTAGTTTAAAGCCGTTCCCCTTTGCCACATCACTAACATTCCCTGACAAAGGGTCCCTCTCCTGATTTTCTCTAGGCTCCCTTTAAGTACTGGAAGGCTGCATTGATGTCTCCTCAGAGCCTTCCCTTCTCCTGGATTAGCAACCCCAGCTCCTTCAGCCGTTCTCCATAGCAGAGGTGCTCTTGCCTGCTGAGCATCCTCATGGTCTCCTCTGGATCCACTCCAGCAGGTCCATGTCCTTGTGTTGGGGACCCAGAGCTGAATGCAGCGCAGCAGGGAGTAGGCTGTAGCTTTTCATTTGTGCAGGTCTAAGTCCTGTCCTGTTTCTTGTGTTGCAGGTGGATATTCGCTTTCCCCAGAGTGGAGCTCCTGACCCCAATTGTGTGACTGTGACAGGACTCCCTGAGAATGTGGAAGAAGCTATTGATCACATCCTGAACTTGGAGGAAGAATATGTAAGTGTTCAGCATATCTGTATGGGGGCTTAGCAAGGATTTCCTTAACCACAGAGCTGAATGTCTGAGGTTATCTCCATGTGATATTTTCTACCACAGCATTGGAGAACTTGATCCTTATGCAGGTTGCTGTTAGCCCTCACCTGCAGCTGTCCCTCAGACCACAGGCTGCAAAGACTGGCCCCACTGTCGAGGAAAGGGCAGTGAATAAGTATGCTGGGATGCCACCAGCGTGTGCACGTGCTCGCCTTGCTGCAGCTCGCACCAGTTACAGTCTAGTAGTTAGTGGCCATCACACCAGTAGAGAAACATTGTGTTCAGTCATTGTGGAACAGGCTGGTGACATCGGACAGGTTGCAGCAAGGTGTGGGATAGTTTGGGGATGAGGATTACACCAGTCTGAAGAACAGTTGAGATCCATCCTCCTAACTGAGCCCATTTCACTATAGCTTGCAGATGTGGTGGACAATGAGGCAATGCAAGTCTATATGAAGCCCTCTTCCCATGAAGAGTCCAAGGCCCCATCCAAGGGCTTTGTGGTGAGAGATGCCCCCTGGGCCACTGTCAACAACGAAAAGGTGAGTGAGTGCTGCTTCTGCTGTGGGGGCGCAGAGGGTGTGGATGACTCTGTTATCTGCCTCCCCATTTCAGCTGGGGAGACAGTGCTCTCCCTGCCTTTGTGCAATGAGGAGCCGTCCTGCTCTTTTGTGGCCTGTACAAGCCTCCAGCTTCCACAGCTCTCCTGCCTCCTTCCAAATGTCTGGCCTGCACTGAGTGTCCCACTGTCAGATACAGCAGAACTGTTGGGGAATGGAGAACCCGTGTCTGAAAGTGTTCCATTAGGTCATGTGGTTTTTAGAGGTTGACGTGGGGCCCTGGCACCTCTGACCTGTGCTGCAGCACAGAACTATCTCAGTGTTTGCAGCTGTGCTCTCGCTGGGAGCAGTGTGTCAGGACACATGGTTGCTCTGTACTCAGCTGCCCCAGTGCTGCTGCGGGACTGTCCTGACCCTGCTCCAGTGACCAAGTTACTGAGGTTGGGCTCTCGGAGCCCCTGATCCACCTGCTGTTTCCTTGTCTGCACCCTCCACAGTGCCATCTCTAGAGGCTCAGCTGTCTGTCCTGGGCACCCAAAGGACATCTTGGTCATGCTCAGCCCTCACCCACAGGACACCAGAAAAGCTGCTTAGCTCAGGGGCGCTGTACAGGTTTGCAGCAGGGCAGGAGCTTAACTTGTTCCCTTTTTGTTTGCTCTAGGCCCCTGATATGAGCAGTTCTGAAGACTTCCCCAGCTTTGGGGCTCAAGTTGCCCCCAAGACTCTTCCCTGGGGACCCAAACGATAATGACCTGGAAGCAGAACCATCTCCTCCAGCCCGCTGACCTGACACTAACCTGCCACAAATACTTCCTGTCTGAAATCTGACCCAGCGGCTGGAGCACAAGTCAATTGCCCCATGAGGTCTCCTAATGGTGTCTGGAGTGCTAGAGCCCATCCTGCTCCCCTCAGCTATCACCACAGCTAGGACCCATTCTCATCTCTTGATGGATCGACTTTCCTTCTTTGGAACCAGACTTCCACTCAGATTCAAACACTAAACGTGTGTATTTTTGTTAGAAACTTCATAATTGACTTAAAGTGACTAAGATTTGCAGCTTCCCAAATGCTAGCAGAAAAATCAGCTCTCTTGAGCACGTCTTACTAGGCATTCTCGCCTTCATTAGGAGACCTCCTTTACTGTGGCTAGGAATCTACTTCCTGTCTCATGACCTCAGGAAATAAATTTCCTTGACTTTCTAAAGCCAAAACGTTTGCCCTCTTTCCTTTGTGTTTATCCCAGGCCTTACCTTACCTTTGTAGAGTGCAATCAACTTTTTGTTTTTTTTCCTTTGAACTGCCAAAAATTCATTTAATGCTGATAGCTGACTGTGGGGAGAGCTTAAAATAATCTAAAAGGTCAGAAACTTAACTTTTAAAGGAACAAAACCTTCAGTAGGCTGTAGAGGCAGCAGAGATGGAAGGGACCAGAACAATGTACGGCTGCCCTGGTCAGGTAAGAGTGTGTTGCAGCGCACCTCTGCACCACACCAAGCACAGCCCCAGCCTGCACGCTCCATGAGTCTTCCAGCGCGCGATGACAGACCCTGCTCCTAGTTCCCAGCACTTCCTTATCCACCCTTCCCAAAAGCCACGTGGGCAGTCAGGCAAGTCAGCATGTGACAGTGTTACTTACTGGATGGGACAGATTCTGGTTTGGCTGAGGTTGCTGTGATGGCGCGGCCCAGGAGAAGCTGGTGGGAAGCAGAGCCTTGAGGAGCTGTAGTCCCCCTGCGAGCACTGCAGCATCTAGGTGTGAGCAGCAGGGACACCATTTACTATTGCCTTCTTTCTACCTCAAAAGTCAGTATGATGGTGGCCTCTCAGCATAGGTGGGAGAGCAGCTGCTTCAGCTCTCACCCCGGCATCCAGAGCAGAACCTTGGAGGAAAACCAAGAGGAGCATTTTGAGCAGCTGCATAAGCTCCTCTGGAGGGAAGCAGAGTGCTCACAGGCATATGCAGGCTGTGGGACCATAGGATTTCCCTGAGCTAGATCCAGGCTTGGCCTCAGGACCTTAGCCCTAGCCTCACAGCAGCCACTGCCTGCAGACTGGGAGCCAGGCTTCTGCTCTGGTGGAAGAGGGGAACTGAAAGTGATGGGGCCGACAGTGTGGTGCGTCGAGCCCTCCCTGAGGCCTCCATTGTATGGGCTGGAGAGGGTGATCCATGCTCTATCCTCTGGGCTGCTTGTGCCTAGGCCCTGCCCTGGCTTGCTCTAAGAGGCCGTGTCTGAGCTCCTCCAGCCAGTAAGAGGAAATCCACATCTATGTAGAGGGAGGCAGGGGGTGTGGGGCCCTGTGTTCCCTCCTTCCCCTGCCTCAGTCCTACAGAAGGTTGTAGTCTGAGCCATTCCTCTATCCCAGCTGCTTCAGCTCTCGGACAAGCAGGAGGCCCTAGCCTCCCTTCTCTAGTGCTGCTTACAGGGCAAAGGCCTGAATTCTGGCAGGCTGGGCCCAACATGCTTGCCTTTTCCAGCACTTCGCTCTGTCTGACAGGCCTGACATGCCAATGCTTCTCCTTCCCATGACAGCTCTCCTTGGAAGAGGCTGCTATGCTGAAGTTGCACCAAAACCTCCTAGTGCTCTCTTTGAGAAATGACTGAAGCAAGCCACGTCCCTTTGCAGGGCACCTACCTGCCCCTGAAGGATGGGGTGGCTTTGTATCCACCCAGGAGATGGCTAACAGGGTGGGTCAGGCAGAACTAGGGTAACACCCTCCCACACGTGTCTGTCAGAAAATGGTTATTACCCCCGTAGCTTAGGTCTGTCCTGTGTCACCAAGCCTATCACCCCCTCGTCCTCTTTATATCCCCTGCCCTCACCAGTTGCACAGTTAGGCTTGAGTTACAGTTGGGGCACTGCCGCCTGGGCTTGCCCCACAGCCCGACCCTCCACTCTAAAGAAGGTCATGAAGTGATTGTACCTAGTACTGTCCCCCACCACCCTCCTTCCGCAGCAGACTGTGGCATGTGTCCATTTCCTCTCTGACGTCTTCCATATTGTATGTTTCCATAGCAATGATCCCTTGGCCTTAACTTTGGAATTTGGAGACTATATGCAAACATGTAAAAAGGCTCATGAGTATGGATGACACTGGAATTTTATAAATTCTAAAATAAAACCTGAAACAGCTCAGAGTGTCACGGATGTTATTTCTACTGGTGGGTTGAGATGCGGAGCAGCCCCTGCTTGGCTGGGCTCAGCATGCTGTGAGGAGGTTCAGCTTGCCTGGGCTGAGCCAGGATGAGTGCAGTGAGTGCTGCCTCGAGGGGAGCTGAGAGCAAAGCCTGACAGTGTTTCACCCTGACCTCTGTCAACTTGGAAATCTCGGGCACCAGGCAGATGACCGCATGCCCCTGGCAGCAAGAGGGGGCAACGGGATCAGCACATCCCCACGCAGAACCCCTGCCCCCTCCCTCCCTCCTGGTGGGGCCCAGTGGCAATTACCTGACACGTGATGAGGAAGCCCAGTCGTACAGCCAGCAGGTACCAGTAGGTCAAAGTCAGGTTGCCATCCCTGTCTCTGAATGCCCTGTACCTGTGGGAGCCACATGCAGCTGTCACTGTACCTGCCTGCTCCATGGCTGGCATTGTCACCATGTGTCACCATGGGATGTTAGCACAACAGCAGGTAAGCCCAGTCCTGGGGTGCTCTTGGCTGTCTCCCCCACAGTGTTGACATTTCCTCCTCTGGTTCCCAGCTGGAGAGCTTTTGCAGTCCAAAGCACATAGGTGCATTAAACCAAGGTGGGAGGGGTAGGGGATCACAGGGACCAGCTGCTGGTCCCATGCTGCCTGTCCAGCCCCAGCCATGTGCTGGGAAAGCCCTGGAATAAGAAGGGCCCTGTGGAAGCTCAGGGTAGCAGGTGGGCAACCTGGACCCAGCTGAACTGAAATGTGTGCTGAGAAGGTGGCACTGACTGCAAAAAGTAAACAGCCAGCTGAGGCAGAAGGGCCCCACCTGCAATCAGCATTGCTGTTCTGGACAAAGTCCCACAGTGCATAGGCTGAGGTGAAGGCACACGAGCTGCTGTTGTGGACATACCTGTTGTATACACAGGGCAGGAAATAGGAGGTGAAGGCACTGAGGGAGGCCTGGCACTAGACCCTTCTCCTCCCTGGGTGGAATACACAGCCCATTATCTTACCTCTTTTAATTCCTTCTCCACTCCCCAGCTTGGTCTACAGCTCAGGCTTTAACATGGATGCCATACAAGCAGTGCCTCCGTTGGTAGCTCCATCCAGGTACACACATCCTCACAGCTTCTGCAACTCAAGCTATCTCTTCTCAGTCAACTATAGCCAACCTGTAACTGTGCCTCAAAAAAAACAAAAAAATTGCTATGAAAGGCTTCCAGCCCTCCTCCCCCCTCCAGTTTTACTAAGAGATACTTAGCAAAAACTCAACTCTGATCACCTGGAGGAGCATTTTTACCTCATTCCCCTCCATGTTAACACTGTCACCGCCCTCCCATATTTTTACAGAGCACCTTTAAGTCTGGATCGGGGACAGGGATGGTTGCGAGGATATCAAACCTGAAGGTGCGTCACCAAGTGGCTCCAAGCAGAAATGCTCCAGTCTGTTGCAAACACTTGCTGCCAAACCTCCCAGGCAAATAAGATACAAGCACGAGGACGTCTCTTATGTTAAGATTTAATAATAACAACATTTCAAAAACAATGAGTGCATTGTACACGAGATCTGGTAGTCAGTGCTTTTTGTTGACTATTTGCTCTGAGAGTGTCAGTGTACTGAAGACCTGGGGAGTGGTAAGTGGATAAAAAACCCAGCTGGGACATTTCTCCAAGGAGGGGCAGGAGAGAGAGGGCAGCAGGAGGTTCAGAACCGAACAAACGTGGCATCGATCTGCCGGACAGACGGGAGGGCCAGCATGATTTTGCGCCGGTACTGGGGATCCTTCTGCAAAGGGTTTCGCTCCAGGTACACAGTCTCCAAGTTCTTGGCTCCTTTCAACTCATCCAGGTCACTCCAGCTCTCAACGAGATTATCATTCATCTGCGGAGCACACACACGCACACACACATCAATACTTCCACTCTCAGGAACCGCGCCAATGCTGCTCAAGAGGAGCATCGCCCAGCGGCTGTAACTGTACAATCTTCATGCATCAGTAGGAAGTCCCTGCCTGTGTGGCCCTTCTTCCCAAGAGATAAAAATGAACAAATAAAAATCGACGAATTGGCTCTGGCCTCCCTCAGCAACTGTTCTTTAACAGTGCTGAAGTGGGGGGGGAGAAAAGCCAGAAGAGCATTTTCCATTTCCAGGTAGGGAAAGGAGCTGGACGAAGCCAAGAGATCCTGGCCAATGCTGTGTCTGGCAGAGGACTTAAAGCACAGTGTTTTTGCAAGGAAAACCCAGTGAAGTTAGGATCTTGCCTTTGCTTCCTGTAAAAGGAACGGAAACAGCTGTGCAGTGCCTTCTATAAGCAGAGCAACCACAAACAGGAGCACTGAAGGAAACTGCAAAGGATGCCAAGAGGTCACACACTGACCATACCGTACTGTCTCATTTCTAACACGACATCTTTTGAACAGGCTTCTCAGCTCCTGTTACTTAAAAGAGTTCATTAAGGAATAAATACCAACAGGTAACACCACTGGCAGTTGGCTAAGTTACTTTCCAAGGTAAGAAAGGTGTGTAGCCTGGAGAGTGGGGTCTGCAGCTTGATTCCATTTGCAGCCACTTTTCCATCCTCTCTCTCAGCCTCTGCTCAGAAGTTTATATAATTGAACTCCAAACAACAGGCATTAGGCAGCATAACATTCAGCTCGAACACGGGAAAGGAGCTACAGCACCTGTCAATTCATGAATACCTGCTGCTTTTCCCTAAAACACAAACAGATTTGTATGCAGGTCCCCAAAGTGGCAAAGTATTGATATATCAGGTGGAGAAAGCCTGCATGTATCCTTAGCAGACTTATGAATGGTAAAGGACCTGCTACCCACGGTGTCACAAGGGTAACAGGAACAACCCTAAATAATTATCTGCCTCCTAGGAGTGGAAGAAAACCAGAGACAGTTCCATTTGTTTCATATTTGTAACATGACCGTATCAAGTCTGTTCTAAACAGAGGCTGTGTTCCAGTGCAGCGGTGACACAGTATCAGCTTCTCTCATTACACAGTCATGCTGACTTAAAGAAAGATGAGATTTGCAAAAATAGGACACAGTAAGGCTGTTTCATAACCACCACAAGCATGAAGGCAGGGCCCATATCCTACACAGAGACAGGCTTGTTACCACTAACCAAAGCCCTGCCAAAATCTTGGTAGGCTCAAGTCCTTCCTGAGGGTTTCCTGAGGGGAAACCATCACACTCTGCCCTCCTAAGATGGTTCACCAAGATGAGAAGCATTCCAAGAGCTGCCCTAAGGACAGCTGTCCAAGACAGACATTCACCACTCCTCCCCACCAGAGGCCTTTTTCACTGCGTACAGCACTTACCCAGAACTCCTGCAGCTCTGTTAGGTGACTGATATTTTCGATCTTCTTGATTCTATTGGATGCAATGTCCAGCATTGTGAGTTTGTTCTAGACAAGCAAACAAAAACATTACACTAGATTTCCTTTGATCTTCTGTCTCTCAGGCCCATAGATAAAAGCCATGAGAAGCAATGACACCTTATCACCAGCTGTCCTACAATGAGAACCCCTGTCTGCATTTAGCAAGAAAGACTGCTTTTAATTAAGCTGAGTTACTAACCTCCCAGAAGCCATGCAGTACAAATGAAAGTAATTACTTGCTGGATGGCAACTGTCACTTGAAGGCTCCTAGAAAGTAAGTTTTCTCTCTCCACAGTACATTAAGAGTAGGAATCCATTAACGTTTGGATGAGAAGCAGCCTCCTGGGCAGAGCTGAACACTTTTTGCAGCATAAAGTTCAAAAGCTTTAGAGAAAGTTTTCTGCCCTGCACACAACCAAGTTCCCAATTTCTCTGCTCTCCTACAATGCCCTCTGCTGCTGCGTGAGAATCAAAATGCTACAGGCTTCTGTGAAATCAATCCTGTCTAGAATTACAGTGACAGGAAGGCAAGCCACAAATCATGGCTTGTCCCTCTCAGTCCCAGCTCCACTTGTCCTACCCATAAAGACCCACGGTTACCTACAAACTGCTGTCTGGAAGGCTACATCAGAGCCAGCCAGAGCCCAGATACAGAGGGGCTTTGTGCTTTCAATGTAACTTAATACTTGGATTTTTGTGGTCTTTTCAAGATACTCAGAACCCTTCATGTAACTGAAGCAGCTGAGGAACAAAAGCTTCAGGAAAAGCCCAGCCCCCCTGGCAGGATGCTGAGGGCAGCAGTTCTGACACACTTATACTGCTCACATTGTTCTCCAGTCCCTCGATGACTTCAATGCCATTGTTGCTGAGGTACAACTCACGCAAGTTCACTAAGCTCTGCAGCCCCTCAATCTTGGTCAGACGGTTACTCTGAAAGCATAACAACAGTTTAAGATCAGTCTGAACAACCCAAAATCCAAGCAAGTCATGGGAGATAAAAGCATGGGAAGGGGAAAATAGCCTGCCTGGGTCAACATCAATGCCATGTGCTCAGTTTTAAAGGCCTGTACCACCATACCAAAGGAAGTTCCAGAGGAGGCAAAGTCCCCAAGTTCAGGAGAGTCAGACCCTGACCTCCCCACCAGAAGCTGCAATTTCCTACTTGGTCTCTTCAGAAACATGACCATGTGTTAATAGCATTCATTCTGTAGGTCTTTTTACCAGAATAACCCTAAGTGAAGCTACAGGATTTCAGTTCTGATACATATAGTTCTGTACATCCTATTGATCAAGATGCCTACATGTACTGTAACATGCAGAAAGCATGACTTCCTCAGGAACTGCCTAGCTTGTGCTAGATGGCACAAACTTTGTCAGATGGTACTTATTCCACCCTACTAAAAAGCTGGAAGCTTCCAGTAGCTCATTAAGGACAGGTTTCATTTAGCACAGGCTTGTCATTCACTTTTCTTCCCTGTTCAGGCAGAAGGCAGTGACACTGAGCTCACTGCCAATTCAAGGACTTCCCTGGCACAACTCATTTGATGTTACTGCACAAATGACAAGCAGTATTTCAGGAAGGAAGTTGAGATTCACATTCATTTCACTCTTCTAATACAGCAGTTTGACCCAAACACCAAAGATTCAAAAGAGCTCATTGTAAAGGTGGTTCACATCACCAAGGGTGTTTCAAACACAACAGGACAGAGCAGGATCAGTACCTGTATACTGAGCACGGTCAGGTTTGTCAGTGCATCCAAGTTCTGGAGCTTGGTGATTTTATTCTTTCCCAGGAACAGACTGTCAAGATTAGTCAGGGCGTCGATGTTTTCAATGGCCTGCAAGAAGATCAAAGCAGATAGTGTTGCTGCGATGCAGAACTCCAACCTGTGGATACACTTAGCACTGTATAGCCTTGACCTGTGCAGCAGTTCCCTTCCTGTGAAAAACAAGCCTGCCAATTCCACAACACAAAGCGTGCGGGCTGGGCCTCCCTCAGGACCCAAGAGCAAAGTGCAGGGCTTTGTGCAGTGACAGCAAACCTCAGCCTGTGAGGGCTGGCCCACAGCATTGCTAGCTGCTGGCTTCAGCAGGGCTCCCATCACTTTCTCCTGGCTGTAGCCCCGCTGTCCAGGCAGGATCAGAGAACAGACAGGCTCTGTAACACTGAGAAGGACATTCCCTGGGCCACAAGGTGTACACCCAGGGCAGCAGATTGTGAATTTCATTTGTGAATCCAGAGCATCTGTCACTGGTGAATGGAAAGAGAAGCTGGGAGGAGAAAAATAATTCCCAAATTCAGTTCTAGCCATCAGTGATGAAAGCAGTCAGAGGCAAGCTGCCCAGCTCCTCTGCTCATTGGTTTCTCTGCCATAAGCAAGGTTAACTGCCTCCTGGGTGTATCTAGATGCCATAAGCGGCTGGCACGTTTAACTACTGTCTGTATATTCACACTACTGGCAAAACATACCAATTTAAGCAACGTACACGTTAAATATACACACTACTGACAGAGCATATACACTGCATCAATTTAAATGCTGAGTTCAGCTTTTAGTGGAAGAGAAGATCTCTGTGAGGCATCAAGAAGAACCATATTCTTTATTTACAAAGAATAAAAAATGGGGGCACCAGAAAGCATCAACAGCAGATTAAAAAAAGACAGGGCAAGAAAAGGGGTAAAATATGGGTTTAGAAAGGGCTCCTGTAAACAGGAGGAAATAACAAATAAAATCCTTTTTTCTTTGCAAGGGAAAAGCTACAAAAAATACAAAACAGAAGTAGGTACTGCTAAAAAGGAACTTTAAAACCAGATTTCAGCTCACAGAAAAGCAGCATATGGATACAGGTACATAGCTGTGCATCCGTGCTCAAGTACCTTGTGACAAGCCAGCTTTCAGAACCCTTCCTGCCAGGCAGGGTCAGAGCCCAGCAGTGCTGGTGAGACAGGACACCACATCCCAGCACCACTCAGACTGTGTGTGCACTTGTGGGCATGGGAAGGCAGAGCAGGATGGGCATGTGCACACAGTGTATCATAGGTATGCTCCGGAAAGGCAAGAAGCTTTTCAATTTCTATCCCAAAACTGCCAACAGATTCAACATAAGCTGTTTATCTGCTCGTATTTGGACTCACCCTCCTTCTAAGCCTGTGGACTTACCCCTCTTTTGGCCTTGCAAGAAAATAATAGATTTGTTTCTCAATGGTAGCTCCCCCAGCCCTGAGGAGGAAATACTTGTGACTCTGAGGGTACTGAGAAAGAAATAATCAGAAAGAAAAAAAAAGCTACTTAAAGCTATAAAAAAAGCCACATTTAAGTATGAAACAGGCATGAGGTAAAAAAGCTAGGGAACAAATAAAGTGCTTGCCTTGTAGTTGCCTCAGTCCAACTTTGGAAAGAAAAGCATGAAAATGGATCAGCCCAGGCATGGAATTGTTCCCCCACCATTCATATAAAAGGACAGAACTACAAGTGTTTTCTAAGTCATGATGGACCCCAGGTTAAGTGCACACCAAGAAGTTAAGTTTTGCAGCAAATGACTAACACAGCATTACTGCAGAAGCTTTAATGCTCAGGGGATGAACTTAGCAGGCATCTCAGACCCACAGACAATGCCTGACCTGCCTGCTCATAGCTCCTTCCCCTCCACAATTACAGATACACCCAGCTATGAAGCACACAGCCAGGCGACCCTGCCAGCAGGAAACTATCAGAAGAGTTCTAGTTTCCCCAGGTAAGATGCATTTTTTCATGCCCACCCTAGACACAGGTTTCTCACTCCAGTAAAGCAATTAGCAGCACAGAGCATTGCTTTTCAAAGAAGCCAGAAAAGAATTAACAGATAAACAGAAAAGATGCTAAAAATAAGAAAATTTAGCTTGTTATCCATACAGTGATATCTTTGTTTTGGTTTGGTTTTTACCATGCGCAGCCTGAGCACTGCAAAAAATGCACATAAAATAGTTCAAGCTGGTCATTCAAAATATATTCTCCAGCTTGACAACACTGGTGACAATACAGCACCCAAGTATCAGTGCAGAGATCCAGCTGCTTTGGTTTCTATTCCTGTTTGCACTAAGTAATGATACCAAGAAATGGGATGTAATAGTTGTCTTTAACCCAGCGTTGGAAATGCAAGGATTGGTGTCCCTAAAGCCCATTATGCTTCTGAATACAAAAAGCTCACTTGTATAAATGACATTTCCCAGCCTATGCGAACCGTAAGGCTCCTAAGCACTCATCCGGCTGGTGTTCTCCCACTCAGGATTTATTTCCCCTCAGTTACTTTGGAAAGTAACAACTCCTTCAGACAGAAGAGTCACTTCAGTTCAGCTTTTGGAGAAAAATGAGCTTTTCCAGTTCATAAAAGCAGCAAACATTTCTGCCTTCAAAGGCTGTTTCTTACTGTTTCAGTTTCCTTCTTTTCTAGAAAGCACACGTGTACTTCCACAACACTTAAAGTCTGTTCCTCATTTGTTCATCCAGCATAGAAAAGAGTATCTCAGCATCTGCAATGTCATTTTAAACAATCTTCAGATTGGAATGCACTCACTTCTTACAGTTACTTTATAAAGTGTATACGTAATGGAAAAAGCTTGTAAAAATGAATAGCTCACTTTGCACGCAGTGAGTCTTTTGTGCTGCCTGTTTCACCCATTCTCTTACGACCGGGGCAAAATGCAGAAGCTGCCTTATGGACAGCAGACATCACTCAGAACCGCCTCCCTTTAAGTGCAATCCAAATCAACAACATTGGAAAGGTTGCTAACTGACAAATAGGAAAAAGCAGTCAGCAGTGGCCTATCAGGTTTTTGAGGCACTTCAAAGCAAGGCCTCAAGAAAATGTTTTTCCTGAGTGAGACAAATGTAGAGATTTATCAAATACGCCTATGAACCTGAAACTACAATTAGAGTTCAATTGGTTTGATGAAGTAGAAGCAGACAGAGCATCAGCCACAAGGAAGGCAAGAGAAAACAAGAGCTGGTAGTTTTGATAGGCTTGGCTCTCTATCGAGAGAAAACTGCCATCTGCAGAAGGCGGCACACAGGGAATGCACTGAAGAGAAATTCCTCAGTTGTAGTTTAGAAGCCAGGCACTACACGCATACATAATGGAAGGACCCAGCAGGTGCAGCAAACAAACAACTACACATTGAATGGCTAGAACAGTAAAAACAGCAAAACCACAAGTCAAAGTCAACACAGAACACTTTGAGAACGGGCTAATCCCAAAAGCCACAGAGCTCAAAACTCTCCAGCTAACATCTTGCACAGCAAGCCTACCCGAATTCGATTGGATCCCAACTCTAACATCTGTAACAGCTGCAAGTTGCTCAAATTCTCAATTTTGCTGATTTTGTTGTTGACGAGGAAGAGTTTTTTAAGTTGGGTAAGCTGATCTAGTCCTTCAATGTGCCGCAGAACATTAAACGAGATGTCCAGGACCCTGAGGTAAAACAAAACAAAGGGCTCTTCAGTCCAGGAGGCATGGAAGGTCCTGGCAGAGGCATTTGTAAGCTGACGGTGAGCCTCAATATCTGCAGAAATCAAGCATTTTTTGTTAGGCCATGAAGCTAGAGTCACAAGTGGCAATTTTTCAATCAGAAATAACAAATAGCATGCCATGGAGAAAACAAAGGTAACTCATGTGCAAAAAACACAGTTTTGCCCAGCTGTGGAACTGCCACTGTGGGGAGAAGCCAACTTTCAGCGCTGTACAGTCCACAGGAAACATACATCCCTACAAGCTCTGTCTTTATGTGACAAGGTCTCCCTTAAACATGAAGCAGTTAACACTGCTGTAAGCACATCACTCCTCCTCAGTACCAGAGAAAATGGTGGTGATTCACCTCCAGACTGATGAAGGACTGATGTCAGAAACTGGGAATAGCACTTTGCCCCTCAAAGACTCACATCTCTACTCATTTTCTGCAGGAGCACAAATATTATATGAAGCTCTCCCTGTCAATACCAAGGGATGCCTGAGCGCTCCTGCACCTCCATGGAAGCTGCAACCACCTACCGTTCTTGCTGCATTACACAGATGATGTTTAATTTCCACTGTCAATGTGAGCTCCAGGATAATAAAACTAGTTTAGTGCACAGTTAAATATCAATGGAGACCAGATATTGTCCTTCACAGACAAGAGAATCGTGAGAAAGCTCTCAGTGATAAAGACTGGAATAATTACAGCACGGTAACTCAGCGAGTGACAATCCACCCACAGCCCAAACCCGATGATTCCCCATGACTCACTCAAGATCCACTAGAGCCTCCAAGTTCTCGATCTTCCGAATCTGATTGTCGTAGAGATCCAGCTCCCGCAAGGTCTGCAACTGCTCCAGGTTCTCAATGCGCTTCACCAAGTTCTGGCGCAGACACAGTGTCTGGCAGGAAAACAGATATGAACAACAGCACACCATGCCTTTCGGCATACAGACAGAAAGTGGGTTTTGTTTTTTTAAATACAATGTTTTCCAGTTTTCTGCAATCACTACAGAAAAAAAGCTTTTACCACGACTGCAGTCACCAGAACAGCGCCTCACAAAGGCCATGTAATCACCATCCTTGGAAACACTCAAGAGTTTCACCAGTCAAGGCCTTAAGCCACATGCTCCAAGCGGACCTGCTTTGAGCAGGGGTTTCCTAGAAGCCTCCAGAAGTCCTCTCAGGTTCTGGGGAGACCTCACTGTGGCCTTACAGTACTTGAAGAGAGCTTACAAGCAGGAGAGGGACCAACTTTACATATGATCTAATGCTGATAGGACAAGCAGAAACACCTTTAAACTACAGGAGGAAAAATTTAGGTTTGGATGGACCTTCTTCAGACAAACATAAGGTGAAATTGCTAGGACAGCAGCCAAAAAGACTCCCGTGTTTGTTCTCTAGTAGGTCAGACATGCACAATCTCCAGTTCCAAATGATATTCTCTATTCCTTTGAGCTGTTACCTTCACTTTCTTGAGCACCTCAAACCCTTCAATCTTTCCAATTCGGAAATGATTCAGGTCAACATCCTGAGAGAGAAACAGAGGTGAGAGAAATTCAGCGAGTGTTTCAAAATACTCTTCAAAGATGAACCTAGTTATTTTCTTCTAAGGAAAATGACAGACTTACAAAAAGCACAGCTCGTTAAAACTTCTCTCTAAAGAGCTTGTAAAAATTTAGTTTGGCAGATGATTTTAACAGCAATGGTGAAGTACACGGCCTAAGTTCATTAACTGCAAAGGCAATACCCGTGAGAGGGCAAAAGCCTTCTCCTCAATATGAGCTTGGTTTCATCAGCAGGGGACTATTTCTTTTAGTAAACCTGTAATTTTACTCAGAAAGAGTTGTGTGGCTTTAACAAAGTACTGCACAAAATTCTCTTACCCACTTAATGCTTAACTGGAACACACTTTCTTTGCTTCTGTGTTTATTCTTGTATGGGAACTGTTGAATCAAGGCCTGAACCTCTGATTGACCACCTGAGGCAAGCACTGAGTCAGCCCTGGGAGCACAGGTGAAGGCAATTCACCTGTGTGAACAGAAGGGGTGGAGCCAGGCTCCACTCCTCCTAGACCCCATTTAAGGGCTGACTCCCAAGGAGGAAGGATCTCTATCTGGGGATCATCTCTCTTGGAGCCCTTCCATGAGCCCAGGATCCAGGTAAGCTCTTTATTTCATTACTCCTTTGTAAACGTGATAATCTCTCTGGTCCTATACCTGTATACCTTACAATCTGTATACCTGTTTGCCATACACCCTTTCATCCTGCTATGTAAAGCCTAAAAGAACAAAACATCTTCCTTTACCTCAGCTTCTGGGTCCAGGCTAATTGTTTCCATATCCACTGGTGTCTCTGCTTCTCCTGCAGCGGAAACAAATATGTTATAGACTTCTGCTATCTGATGGTTAAAGACATGATTTCAATGGCTAACATCCAGAGAGACAAAGGGAACAAGCACTCTTCATAATAAGTTACACACAAGATGCACAACTTGTATATTCTGCTACATTAAAAATATACTCACTTTCATTATGACAGCAAGTAATGTAACAAAGCTTTCTTACCAACACAGTTCCACACCTAGAAGCTAAGGAAAGAAGAGCAGCACCTTATCTAGCCTGCCTACCTGGCTGATGTATAACACTGGCTTAAGATTGAACTTGGCAGGATTTCTTTTCTTTACACTTATGGCCAGCATCCCTCTGAGGATGTAACCTCCAAAGAGCCTGTGCTCCTCAGATAACCTAACACACAGGTGCCAAGGAGGAACCTAAGTACGCCTAAGCTGGCAGCTGATAGTGCCAAGAATGACCAAGCATCTCTACAACCCCACCATCTTGCCTTTATTTCACAAATACTGCCAGTATATGCAGTGCACACACTCACATGGATTTCACTTCTTTTGTTTGAATAAAGCTCGGTAATATGCTAGAAAACACTATTTATCAGACTGCATGCATTTGCTTGGGAAATGCTTTTATAGTTCTGGAAAGCAGCCCAGCATTTGCTGTACTTCTATCATGGCACAAGAGGGAGTGAAGTTTACTGGATACATTGATGCTGAATAATTCACACCCGACTCCCATTTGCAGAAGATGGTGTGCTGTTTGCATCAATCTCCAAAGGAAGTCTAGAAAGACTTTGCAAAACAGATACAAAACACGCAACCCCTTTCCATTTTAAGCACATAAGCCTGATGTGCAACCAAAAAACTAGAAGCATCTTTAATTACAGTCAGGTTTCAAAGGCTTTGGATTAACTCCTGCATTATGGTATGCAAGCTCATTCCATTAACACAATGACATTTCCTGAGCATGGTCACAACATTCACACAAATGTCAAACATCCCCAGTCCTTAATGAGTGCTATTCCTACAAATGCTTGGCATCATCTGCAGTAAGGTAAGGATTAACGGTACAAATGTTACCACTGTTAATCCTGCCGAACTGCAGGGTTTGATAGCTCCACACACAGTTATTTACCTTGCTGTATTAGGCCACGGCTCTTGTCTGAGCATTCAAACAGGAAAGAGTCCTCACAGAACGGACTTGAGGAACTGCAAACTCTTTAAATCTTAATTTCCGCATCTTTTAATATTTTATATAGCATAAATTAGCAAAGAGCATAAATTACAGTTTGGGGATTGAAAATGAGCTGACAGTTTTGGTGACGTTGGCAGATGGTATAGAAATGCCACCAGAACTGAGAAGCATAAATGTGCCCGTCAGCATTTTAGCACCAGGCAGCAATTGAATTCCCATTTTTCTTCCAGATGAGGGATGCACTTCAGCAGGGGAACAGATACACTTCCCAGCTGTTCCCATGACCACATCTCTTTAACCTATTTCTAGGGTGCAAAAATCTGCCCCAGGGTGCTCCAAGACAAACAGCCCAGCTGAACTTGCAGCCAACAGGAACAGAGTCCGAGGTCAGAACAAGTTATTTGAGATGTCACATGAGAAGAAAACCAAACTATTTCCCTTGGACTGAGTCATACAAGCAGTAAGTTACAGTGCTCAGTGATGGAACCTGTCCTTTTGGGGCTTTAAAGGTGTCCAACGGTAAAGCTGGTGCACTCAGTAGATGCTTTAGTCAAAAATGTTCCATCTCTGCCAGCTGACAGGCTTCTCTGTCAAGTGGCACATCTCCTCACAGCACGCACTGCAGCTCACATGCTCCTGCAGTATGTTAGACACTCAGTTTTAAGTACTTTAGTCCACAATTTAGAATGCGGATGGTTTCTCAAGAGAGGAAAAAAGAAACACATTGCATTGGAGCTGAAGTTACTTAAGAGGTTTGGTGTAACCCATGCCTGCAAGCTCTGCAAGTGCAGGAAAAAAGGCTGCCACTCAGGAAGCCCGAGTTGCACAGCACAGAGCAGCAGTTACTGAGTTACGTAAATCCACAGCACCACAACCATTTAATGTAGCAAGAATCCCAACTGCACATGCATGGGAAGTATATTAAGTTATAAGATACAATATTAGATTTCACAGCAGCAGTGCTATTCCTTGGAGAATTAACTCAACAGTAAATGTGAAATCTCAGCTGTTTGAGCTCTATTTGTGAGCTTCAGTGAAAAAGGTGGCAAAATATCCATGCTCCTTTCAGCTGAACACCTCAGTTTCCTTGCCAGCTCCTAACTCAAGTGCTCCAATATTATTCCTCTTCTTGGTTCCTATCCTAGAAATAGTTGCTTGTTTGTTTTTTTTACATTAAGTTGCATCCAATATAAATCGGACAATAAGTTGTTTTTCCTGCCCCCATTTGAGATAAAAGTATGCCATTTGAAGTCATTTCCCTCCTATTACAGTTCCCAGAGGGAAACAACATACAACACATAGCCTCAAACGTGCAAATAAATTATGTCAGCTGAATGAATGCTCAAAACGTTATGTGCATGCAAAGGAAAACTGTCGCTGACTGATCTGTGTGCTTCAACTGATCGTGTATAGCTCAGGATTTACAGTTTGTGGGATGTGCTTATACTCTTAGACACATCACCACACATTCTTCAACTTACAGGGCTTTTTGTTTGTTTCATAGCTAACAATGACTTAAAATTTGCTGCAGAAAGCGTTTTATTTCAGTTCCATTTCCAGGCCAATAATACCTATGAGCAGGTCTACCAAAAGGCTGTACTGCACCTTACATTGTTAGCTATCATAAAAAGTCCAGATGATACTGCTGTATAGGTTCTTCAGGTATCGATTTGCTTTGACAAACTGCAAGCTACCATAAAACAAACATCTCCATTAAATAAG
>PPHD01003887.1:0-30089 GCA_002909625.1 Bambusicola thoracicus | reverse complement strand
AAAAAAAAAAAAAGAAAAAAAAGAAAAAAAAGGATAAGAATATAGTAACCTTCATGAGACACTTGGAACATTTTGCAATGTGGAAAGAAAGTCATGATGTCTCTTATTGCTAGGGAAACACAGAGCTCAGAGCTGCTTCAGAACCTGCTGCAAGACAGTGGCCTAGGAAGGGCCACAGAGTATCATGAGAGTGGTTCTATGTCTCCTTTATGCTTGGCACCATGGAGCTGTGTGACACAGCCAGTACCTGAGGTCCATGGTACAGGATGAGGGGTCTGGCTTGGTGCCCTTATCTTCTCCCTCACTTGCTTAGAAAGAGCTGCAGAGCTGCTGTGTTCATTCTTAGTTTTCTTCAGCATCTTACATGTGCATTGGCTGACCCATACTGCACGAAGATGCAATTTACTCACACGTTATCTAGTGCATTCGAGTAAATAAACTCATTTTCTTACAGCTGACTTAAAAGGAGCACCAAAAAGACAAAGTCCATTAGCAATACTGAAAAGTTAAAATATAGATATGTGGTTAGGAGCATCCTTAAAGCATATGTGCTGATATTAATCAGTCATAGAATTTGTTTTTTTAATGGTGATGATATAAACATTGCCAGTAAACTACTTATAACATGATGCATGTGTAACAAAGATCTTACTTGAAGGAGATATTATGTTCCTACAGCTTCCCCCATCTCCCAGAGTGAAAAACCAGTTCCTGACTATGTCTCCGTGCCTCGTTAGTGGTGAAACCTTTCTTCCACCTGCGGTGTTCACAGACACCCATTTCCTTGTTCCTAGCTGGGGGAAAGATGCTGCTGCTCTTGTTTCTGTGCACCCTGCCCTGGCCAGCAGCAGGTCAAGCAGGACATTATGCTTGCTAATTGCTAGCCAGAGCCATTCCTGTAGGGAGTACACCAACTGGAGTCTTCTCCAGCCATTAGTGTTCCTAAAGCATCTAATATAGGCGGGCTATAAAAAGGAGCTGGAGAAAAAAAACCGAAACATTTTCATAGCTAATTGAAGTGGAGGTGAAGGAAAGAGGTGCAAATCCGAGTTGAAAGAGCAGCCTTCGTCTCTGATAGTCAGCTGGGAAAAATAATTTACTGGAGCATTCAAGAATATGAAACACAAGCAAATAAATGATGCTGACAGTCTGATCAAAGGGTTGCTGTATGAGAGAAGCCTCTGTCAGTGCTGGCTAGGCCTCTGTGTGCTTAGGAACCTTGCCTAATAAATCTGATGAACAGCCACATGTGATGTAGGAGAAACTCACTGAATTTTGCTCTTGGGATCTGTTCGTGTCATAAAGTGCTTTCAGACTCCATAGTCCATTAAAATCACGTTTATCAAAGGATACAGAAGAGAGTTACAGGGTGATTTTATCTCCAGGTCCTGATTCACGTGAGAGTGAAGGATCTGAATGCATGAGTGATGGAAGAGCTGATATATCACTTGGATCTGATCTACACGGGGGCACTTACTGGCAAGATTGGCAGTGTAATGATATTTATTCCATAGTGGCAGATCCAAAACAATAACAGCTTTCTGAAATAAGCGCCCCCCAGGTGATTACTTACCTGGAGTGATAACACTGTGAGGAGTAAAAAGTTCTTTAGTGAGTTTGTGTGTGTTTAGAGCAACTCCTTGACAAAGCACAGCAGAAAACACAGAACCTTTGCTAGGATAATAAGCGTGTTCTAAAATATACTATTTGTATTAAAACCTGGGTCACAAAACAAGCACCTTGCAGTTTGTACGCCCCTCGGTGGGCTCAGATAAATGGTGTGTGCAGAGGAAGAAGTCCAGTGAGATTTTATTGCTCCTTTATTATGATGTCAGTAGCCTGGATTAGAAATGTTATTCCCGGAGAATGCAAGGCCGAAGAGAGAAGTGACGTTTTAGAAAGCCAGTTCCTAAACCCCATATACCTGGAGCACTTTGTGCAAGGTGACAGTGCCCAACTGCAAGCAGAGCACAGCCTGTCCTTGCCAGCGGTCACTGCTTCATTACTCAGCTCGGATGAAGGGTGAGGGATCACACTGCACCACGTACTACAGAGAAGAGAGCTGTGAGGAAGTGCACTGTGCTGAGCCTCTGGAAAGCAGAGCAAAGAAGGCGGCGTCGCAGTGGCTTTTCTGCACTTGAAACAGCTCCGGAAAGGCAGAAGGTTGCTGGTGGCAATTGTGGCAGCTGAATGAAATTGTCACTTGTGATAAGGCCTTTTGAGAGCTAGGGAAACTCTTGGCTCTTTGCCCGCTGGCGGGGCTCCAAGTGATTTCAGTGGAGCCAAGTTTTTGACTCTGTATGTGAAGTAAATTGCCAGGGTGAAGCTGCAGAAATAGTGCCTGGTAATGAAGGGCCTGCAGGTATCCTCGTGGAGCCGAAGCAGCAGAGTCCTGCTGCTGGCAGGAGTGATGGTGCTGGCTCTGCGCTGCCTCGTTCCAGTAGAAGGGAGGAGGATTCAGGAAGTGCTGAATCCATTCTGGTTGTCATTTAATTGTCCCTTTCTAGGCAAACTCACCCTTTCATGCAGAATTCTTTTTGACCCACTTTTTTTCTTAGCTTTCCCTGAATTCCCACCAGCCCCAGGGACTATCCATCAATATCGCCATAGCAACGAGAAGTCATTAATGGTGTCCTGCCTATCGACAGTCAGGGTATATGAGGCGCTGTGCTGGGTGGTGGGCTGTCACCAGCAGCTCCAGGGTGAAAGAAGAGCGTTTAGGGCCACTGTGGAGTCAGACCTCTTGATCTCCATCCCCTGCCTTCCCCCAGAGGGGTCCTGCATTGCATGGTGATGGTAAGGGACATATCTCTTTCCTTAGCAAGTCGTGAGCGGTGTGTGCTGCAGGGAACTGCTGCCAGGAAAAGCTGGGGCTGGGTTTGCTGCAGAAGTATTGTTAAATGTGCCTCTCTTGGGTTTGTTTGCACGGGGCTGTGGCACTGAGAGGTGCTTTACATTGCAAATAGGCGACTTATCCAGCAAGCCTACAGGGAGTTCCAAGCAAAGCAGGAGGCTCGGGGGCCAGGAAAGGGGAATGGCGAGTTAAACTGCGAGGTTAGATAAAAGACATGTCATATAACTCTGCTAAATGGTGAAGGAAGGGGAATTCTCAGCAGATGTAAATTAGCATTGACAAGCTCTACTGATTTACACCCAACTCTGGTCTGGCCCGCTGTCTAATTAGATGAAAAGCATCAGCATCTGAAAGGGAGGGGGAGAGGCCCACAGGGAGACTTGGGGATTGAGGAGTTGAAAATGTGCAAACAAGAAGAAAAGAAGGAGACTTTCTTCTCTAGTGGGTAGGAAGAGAAGGCTTGTGGTGTTCTGACACAGAGGCAGAGCCTGGCCAGCTGCACCAGCTCTCTGTCAGGGCTCTCACTGCCTGGTAAAATGAGCAGCATGCAGCTTTGGACCTCCTTAGGACTAATCCCTGGGCTGACACAGTTGACTGGAACAGCCTTTGCAGGCTTTCTTCAGAAGCATTGCTTTGGACCTCCATGCTTGGTAGAGCGGGCTGCGTGACTGCCTGTGGACACCCTCACTAAAAAGGGCTGTTGGTACTGCTGCAGTCCAAGTGTCCCCACGCCAAACCTGCACCTGCAAGCAGTACCCCAGTGCCTGGCAGCCTTGAGAAGTGACCAAATAAGTTGCAGGATGAGATCATCCCCCTGTCCCTCCAGAGCATCTCCTTCTTCCCTTAGACATAATTCTGAGCTCACTAGTGGGGTGTGCGTGTGTGTGTGTAAGGACTCCACTCATCCACCTTCTATCAGCTTCAGGAGGTGCTGGACTACGTCCCAGTGCAGTTAATGAACTAAAATCAATAGAATTACATTGGGAGATATTTTTCTGCTAGGCTTCATATTGCCTTGTTGGAAATACCAATGCAGTAAGCGGCCAATGCACTCAAAATTTAATGTTTAGGGAGCAGAAGCTGATGACGTACACCTTACTAGCAGAATTAATGTGTGATTTCCTTCCTTTGCCATATGCATTTTAAAGAGCAGGCTGAGACTCTTGGTGCGATGTTAGAACAAGGAATTAGGAATCCTTTCAGCAACCCTTCTGGATCCAACTGTATAGGACAGGTTCTGTGTTAACGCCCGATCCTTCTCAGTTGTATCTTGCTAGTGTGACCAGGAGCATTTCCACCTTGAAAAACATCCAGTGTCAGGACTCAGGTCCTACACATCCTGAGCTTAAATAATAGGTTGAATTATGCTGTTAAAAAAGCACCTGATTTTATTTTCCATTTAGTATGACTTGATTTTTTACCTCTTTCTTGCTGCAGACAAAATTTATCCGGGCCTGCCTAAAACTATTTGTTGCTGTGTCCAAGTGGGAACTGGATGTGCAACAGGCTCCTGTCTGTGCAACAGGCTCCTGTCTAGCTTTGTGCTTCTCAGAACTGGTGGGGGCTGGATGGGTGCTCCTGGTTCAGGTTTACCTCCAAGAAGCCTGTGCAACTGATGTGGGGATCTTGAAGCCAGACAGGGAGCAGGGTTGGAGGCTGCAATCAGTTCAGGCTGATGGTGCTTGCTGTGTGTTATTCCTGCACCGAGATGGATGGTGGACAAGGTCTTCTCTGTGTGACCCAAAGGCATGGGACTGCTTGGTTCGTGGTGTGTACTTGGGGCTGGGAAGTTGATGTAGGTCCCAAATGTCAGCTGAGTCAAGCTAAGCATTGGCTCTCCCTGATCGTAAACCCCACAGGCTCTTCCTCCAGCTGAGGAGGGGAGTGGAGTGGCTAACGGTGTTCCACGAAGTGCAGAATCTGTTGTTCATATGCACCCTGCAGGGCAACAGGTGCTGTGGGTGATCTGTCCCAGGAGTGGGTTTCATTGCAAATAGGACTTTATTTCTCCTCCTCAGGAGTCATCCAGTGGAGTTCAGGGTGCTGACCCATTGAAAGCTCAGCAGGTGCTGTGCGATGCTGTCTCCTAGGGTGCCTCAGAGCACTTGCTGCCACGTTACACCAGCTGGGACTCGAGATGTCACGACTGTGTCTCCAAGAGCCTTCACTACATGAACTGAGGTACTCAGCCTTCTTTTGCCACAAGGTGAATGCTAATCTATGCAATCCTTCTGCTACGTTGTCGGGAGGACTGGTGGAGCAATATTGTCTAAGAGACAGAGTGGTGCATTGGTGGAACAAAACAAGGTGCTCATTCCCAAAGTAAAGGAAACAACTAGGAGCTCAGGTCACCTTGAAAGTCCACTACTGAAATCAGTGAGCTGGCCTTTCCTTAGAGGCAGTCTGGAAGTATCCTGTCATCACAGCCTTTCTGAAAGAGGAGCACAAGGAGAAAGCTACGCTGTGTCATAAGAAGAAGCTGCTCAGACTTAAAGAGCAGCCAGAAAAATTCATCAAGGGCACTGCTGCCAAGTGCACAGATGTGTGGAACAGTAGGGCCCCTCAGGTGAAACCTTTCGTGTCAGTCAAGCAAATTTCCCAAACAGCTTAAAAAATTCCACAGGAAGGAAGCCAAGAATGCTTAAGACCTTCAAGTCATCCCTTAAAATGTTGTGATTAGTTTTTCCACCGCCTTGAGAATATTTAGGAGCTAATCTGACCAAAATAGGAGTTCACATAAAGTTATAGTAATTCCTACATTCTCCATGGTGGAAGTGTATGTGCTATAGCAGGATGTTGCTATGATGTACAGCAGATGATATAGAGGAATTCTTTTTCTCTAGAGCACCCAGATGCTAACCATATACCTTTGGCTGCTGTAATCAGCCAGTCATGACCTTTCTTGTTTTGGAAACAATGGCAATGGTGGAGATGCTTTGAAAGTGACCTAAGTTAAGCAGTGACCACTGATGGGCTGTGTAAACTTGTGTTAAATGCAATAGGATGGGGGAAGAGGTTATGCTTTTCTCTGTGTTCTCTAGTTTTGAAACTAGACGGCAATTTTTTCCTCTTGTTAGCGATCCTCATTTGTGCCATGGAGCAAACAATGAAAGCAGTGATGAAACTGTAGACTTGGGGAAAGTCACACTCAGTTGCTTACCCTGTGAAAGGAAAGAAACCCAGGAAACTGAACCCATTTAAGGTAACTGCTGTGGTTGTACCTTTGCTGCTACAATTAACAGACACTGTAAGTCTGGTTGCTATTTGTTGTACTGCATCGACTAGTTCCTGCAGCACAGCTCTGATTAACTGAACAGCTAAGAAAGCAAAGACAGTCACGGCACCTTTATTTTTCTGGTTGACCTTTAGCTTGAAAAAGTAGATGCCTCTGGCTGTCCTTCCCTTGAGACCGCTGGTGTTCTGCACAGCAGCAGAAGTGGAGTGATGTGCCTGTCACGGCAGGACAGAGATGGTGCTGTGTCCCTGGGGTTTGCTGTATTAGAGCACAGAACTCACAGCAGCGCTATACCTTGCTAAAATCCTGCGTACAGCTCTTTGAAGTGTGCCTTTTGCTTCCCTCTGGCTGGTTGGATCTCTGAAACAAAAGGGAGACCGTGCTTTGGTGGTGCAGTTTGCAAAAGCTATGTCAGAGAAATTAGGATAAGACCTGAAGGCTCATTTGATCACTTATTTCAAGCTTGAATGAGATGACTTAAGTTACTCCCCTCCTGTTGGAAACAGGATTTTGGTGTGATGGGCAGGACTCATAAATTAATCTGTTTGGGACTGAAGTGTTGCACATGTGGAGAGTGGAAAATATACCAGACTTGCTGAATCTCTCTGCTGAAGGCAGGAGACACCTGGTACTAGCAAGCTACTCGCCTCCATTGTGTGGGACAAGCTGCCCTGTTTGACAGGTCTGTCAGGCATATCTCAGCACAGCAAACCCTGCGAGGCAGCACTGGCAAACCTGCTCAGCCCTGCTGGACTCCGTGTCCTCCTTTCCTGAGGCATTGTGAGGCTCTGTGGTCCCCCATGCTAAAGTCCTTGGAGACCTTGGATGTGACTGGTCCTCCCCACAATGCTTTTCACCAGCACTGAACAGCTTATCCTTGTCCCTGCCTGCTACATCCTCCTGACATTTTCCTGGTTCTTTGCTGGGAAGGTCAGCCAAGCAGAACGGCTCTTGTGTGCTATGGGAAGGAATGATTTATCCTTCAAGCTCTAATCCTCGAGAAATAAGTTCTCTGTGAGGATTTTGCAAGAAAATGAAGGTGAGCGGCAAGTCTCCAAGCAGGCGTTTATCAGAGTAGTGGGGGAGAAGTTAAACACAATCACATGGTAGAAAATAAGCTGAGCACACGATGCCTTTAGTCTTAGGCTTACTTAAGGCGTGAGGCTTATGACAGCCAGGAGCTTTTTGGTCCCTGAGCCAAGAAACGGGCAATGTGATCAAAGAGCAGCGATGTGCCATTCCTGCAGCAGCAGTCAACACTAAGCTCCCTTTTGCTATTTGGCTTTTTGCACTGAACTCCAGGATTGCTTGACTTGAAAGGCTTTGGGGTAGGAGAGCACAGCATCAACTCACAGTGCTCAGGTATGCCGGGGAGCAACAAAGAGCTGCCAGGTTGCTGCTTGGTTTCACTAGGAGAAAACAGGGTGCTTTGGAACTGCTGTGCACCTTTAGGATAGGATGAGTTAGGACCAAGAGCTGGAACACTGTGCAAGAGATCAGCATTTACTTCCCTCCCTGCCTCACACTTGTGACACTCACTGGTTTCCACACCTGGGGTCACCTGCAGAGCATATCTACAGTTCTGAATGGGTCAGAGGACAAATTCCTTCATTTTCCTGTAGTTCTCAATGTCACTTCAATGTCAGACTGCAGCTGAATATTCTGTATGTGCAGTGAGCCTGCAAGAATGTGTTGAAAGGTCACCTTTGCCTTATCAGGCATAAGCATATGAACTCAGATGGTTTATTCTGTCTCCATTTCCCTCTATCCTACAGCAGAGAGCCTGTGATGAGCTTGTGGTAATGTTATTTCAGAGCTGACTACGTGGACATGTGGGTTATGTTATAGAGGTGTACCTGACCTGACACACTCTGGTGTTTGAGCTGAAACCGTAATGCTCTGTGCCATGAGGCAGGGAGCACAAAGAGTAGGGGAAGGAGAGAAAAGGGCTCAGTGTTTTGTGTTTGCTGTCCCAGTCAGCAGCAGTCCCAGTTGCTCTTGGTGTTTTGTGGAGATCTTTGCTTACAATTTAGAAACAAAATATCCCTCTTTTCCCACTTAATCCTGTTATTTTTGGTACCTACCTACACGTCAGCAACCTCCGCACAGCCTCCTCTGAGCAGTCTCTATCTCCTGCTGCCTTCAGCACAGCTCTATCTCTGTCTCTGGCCCTCCTCTCTGCTCTGCCTCTGTCACCGCTCTGCCTGCCCCTCTGCCGGCCCCAGCTTCTCCTGGCTGCTCCTTCCCCAGAAGCAACTTTTGCCACCTCACACACATCTCCATCTGGAAAATCCGGCCCCGATGAAGCAGCAGCAGGCACCCTGATGAAACTGGGCTCTGCTGTCCTTCGGGGTGATCGGGTGCCCTCTCCTGTCACCGCTCTGTCACACAGAGGCCAGCTCACAGGACACAGGCACCCCTGCGTGGTCTGTGCCACCACCTAAGCGGGTGTCCGGAGCTGCCGGCCTTCCTTCTTCACTCTTCTCCTGGCTGCTTCCCCTCCTGTCTGCGCTCTTTCTTTCTTCACTGACTCACAGTGTGAGCAGCCTGGGGACCCACCTCATGTAGGCTGTAGTTTCTCTTCAACCTTAACTGTATGGAGCTCACTTCCATGGGCAAAGACCGCTTTATTTTCAGCTCTCACAACAGCAAGGATTGTTTCCTCTTTCGACTCAATCTGAAAGCAGAGTGCAGAAAGCACTCATCAACACCATCTCACAGGAGCCCCTACACAGCGACTGGCTCTCATGTCATCTCGTTCTCTCTTTCTTAACAGATCATGTTATAACCTATGATCACAGAAAGTCCTGATCCTCACGTTTCTCTGCTGTCACCTGTGGGCTCCTCCACAGCCGTGAAGAAGGGGGAACTCCAGCCCCACCATGAGAAGACTGGGTGAGAAGTGCCTTTGACATCTTGGGGAACAGCCACACCTTAAGAGCTAGTTTTAAGTTTTATTTTTAGTAGTTATGAAGGACTGTAATAATATTCGTCATTTCACGGTGATCCATGGGAGCAACTTTGTCTTCCTTCTCTGGGATGATGTTAGAGATAGTTTCATTAACAAGGGGAAAGTATGTCAGTTTGAACCACTCTTAATCAAGGCACGAATTAAGCTGCTAGGGTTAGTAAGATTGGCTTCCAGGCAATACACTGCCTCAGGTGGTTTAGTCTTCAGGGGGTAATGAGTCTGTTCATTCCCCTCCTGGTCAAGGTGTCTGTGCTGTGCCAGTAGTTGGCAGTGTGCAGAGAATCCAGCCCCGTGACAGGCAAGCAGTCTGGACTATAGCTTATATGATCCTGTCTTGCTTTAGCAGAAGACCTCTTCCTAGGTGTTCTAGCTGGTGGCTTCTTGCTTAGCTTGTTACTAGAGACTATTGCCTACCATCCCAACTCCATGTTGCCCTTACGAATCTCAGGCTAAGCTCATATCCCCTGCCTAATCTTATTTTCCTTTACATATGGCCCTTACTCTCCCATTCCCTCTGCCTCTGGTTTCCAATGGAGGGAACGGGTGGGTCTCAAGCAGGCACTGATGTCTTATGTGACTGCTGTCAAGTCCATGAAGCCCAAATCCTTAAGAAAAATTAGATGTTTCTTCATTTGGTGTAAGGAGGTCTGACTGGCTTAGTTCGCTCCTTCCATTTCTAAAGATGACTTAGGCTACATCCTACTGGCTTTAGCTGAAATTTTAAGTTTTCCTTTTTTTGTTTTGCTCTGAACATGTGATTTAGTCAGTTAGGTTCCCTGAGCTTACAATACTGAATGCACAATTTCTCTTTTTGAGCTATAATTTGGGATGATCATTCAGGCCTGCTGTTGAATGTTCCAGAGGGTACATTTCTGAGGCACCTCTTTCTCTGCACTAGAAAGGCTTTGGAAAGGCTTGCTTAACGGTCATTAACCTGTGAAGGGTAAATCAAGTCACCACCATAGAGCCTTCTTCTTTCACCTTGCTTCCTGAGCTTTCCTGCAAACCACACCATCATGCCATTCTTTCCCACCCCTACCCTCTTGCTCAGCTCCCACGTTTTTGTCTGCAATCCATTTGAGAAAAAGAACTCATGCTCTCTTGTAAATCTTCCACCTCCTTAGTGCTGCTGTGCGAGTAAGCTAGGCTTGCAACAAGCACTTCTAAGTATTCCTCACTAGAGCTGAGTAGTGTTTTTGTGAGGGAGCTGCTGAGGGTAGCATAAACTTCTCCAAAATTACAACCGGTAGTGCAAGGCCTCTGCTGGCTTGGCTAGAGGTGAAAAAGATTCCCCGCCCCAAGCCCTGTGGTTCATCGCCTAGTTATGCTGCTCTGTTTCTACCCGAGCTGTTGGTGTTCAGCTTCTGCGTTCCCTAGAAGCAGGTCTGCTATTGCATCCTGCGAGCCATCACCAGGCTGCTTCAGTAACTCATCTTTCCTTCCATTCACAGGTCTTCTGCGCATGGCAACTCAACCCATGTGAGAGTCCATTTATGTGAGTACCCAGCAGCACACTTTGCTGTCTGTGGACATTGACTGCCATCTAAGAGACAACCCAGCTCCCTCCTCTCCCCCTAGAAGCCACAGTCTTAGAGCCTCCATGAGCATTTGCTATGACATACATCAATGTTGATGAGAGACAGGAACACTGCCGGGTGATCTTGAGCTGCCAAAATAATCAGCTCTGTGCGCAACATGGCTTAAAGGAGTTTTCAGTTAGCAGCATGCATCCACTAAAGAACTTAGACACTCGTGTTTTTTCTGGGGACTTCCACACTCTACACTCCTGCCACACAGGCAAGGCGCTTTTGGCCAATCCTGTGGAAAAGCGGATGTATCGGAGCGTGGAGAACCTTCACTGGGCAACAGTAGCTGACTCTGGGCTGTATTCTCACTGCCGGAGCCTGGATAACGAGATCATCTTTCGCTATAGAGGCACCCGTCAGTGGTCTGAAGGCTGCGTGGATGTGGCCCCCATACGGAGCACATTGGACTCTTTGAGAAATCTTTCTCTCCGTCCTAAACAGACATCACAGTCAGCACAGAATGTGCTCCTCCCTCCCTATGTCAAAGTGCCTCAGTGGCTCTTCCCTTCTGCAGAGGACAGAGCCCTACGCGAGGATGCCAAAAAAGAGCTGAAGGAGAAGCTGAGGCTGCACAGCAGTAAGGTGGCAGAGCCCAGCAAGCCAGTGCGTCCACAGGCAGCCCTGAGTGACCTGGCGGCACAGGAGTTTTCTGAATGCCAGATGTGCCAGCAGTACAAGAACGGTTGTGCTGTCAGCTGCTGCACAGTTTTGGTGGAACACACTGCTCGAAGACACAGCCTCACGGGGAGACAGAGACTCTGTGTTGCACACAGGATCATCAGTCCAGAAGACATCAAGCAAGAGGCTCAGAGAAGGCTTCGGCTCCAGAGGCAGAATAGCTCCCCTAGCTTGCCCTTCCAGCATGCTGAGGAAAGCCATGAGATGGAGAAATCCAGAACAGCAGAATCCCTGGAACGACTCAGTGGGGAAATAGATGTCAAAGAAACACTGGGGCAGAGCAGGAAAAGCCACTGCAAAGGGAGGCTGTACATACCCAGCTTTGAGGAATTCAAGCAAATGAGAAGTAAAGAGGCAAATTCATCTGCTGGCAGCAGTGAGACAGCAAAGCACTTGAATAAGAGGGTGCTTGCAAACCAGCCCCTGGATGAGGAGAGCAATAGGAACATCTGTCCAGAAGGTTTGGGAACCAAAGCTGTGAATGAAGCTGCCATCACAGCAGAGGATGATGACGATGTGTTCCAAGAAAACCACACCTCTGCTGGGTTTTCGCAATATCCATCCACATGGGATGGTTTCAGGACAAGCAGCCCTGAAGTTAAGGACAGAATTGTCCAGATCTCCAGCCCGGATATATCCCCAGTCCCCATTTGCTCCAGCCCTATTCCACGATCACCTTTGCAGGCAGTAGCAATACACAGAGCTGGGCAGGAGATCTTCAGTGGTGAGCAGCAGAAAGGAGAGACAAGACAATTAAATGATGTCCTCCACCTTGCAGGGCAGTCACTGGCTTCTGAAGCCCAGTCCTCTTGCTGTTCATCGCTGCTGTTAGAAGGCGCAGACTTGTCAAGCTATGGAGCTAAGCTACAAAAAATGAAGGATGAATTCATAGGTTCAGCCCTGGAACTTATTAAGAAAAGGTAACATGCTCTGTGGTGTCACCTGAAAGTAGTTCCTTTGTTAGCTATCTGATCTCTCTCCTGATATGTGCATTTAACTCCTGTAGCATAAATACGCTGTTGACAGAGCCTTTTGTCTTGAGGTCTCTGCAGCACGTTGACACGTCTTTGAGCCACTGAGCTTAAAATCCATCTTTGTTTGGGATTAAGCATAAAAAAAATACATTTTGTGCACCTTAGTCCCTTAATCCTGTCCAGACAGCAGTTATTAGTAGTCCTGGTGCTCAATTTCCCACTCGTTTTATTTCTGTAGTAAATTTGACAGGCCTTTTTTTCTTTTTTTATTCCCTGGAATATTTGTTAAAAGTATAAAACAACAGAGAGATAAAAAACATTAATAACAATCCCTTTGGGAAAAAGAGATGTAAAGTCTGTCCTGTCATTGCAGAACATTAATTCAGGTAGTGCGGTGTGCAGCAAAAAGGGCTTTCACTTACTGTCTTTGTGTAGTGAGCTGGCAAACAATTGAGAGTAGGATGACTTCTGTGAGTCTTTACCACCCTCCGGAGATCAGCAGAGCCAGCAAGTGAAAGTACCTACTGTCCCTCTGCCAACACCAGCAGTGTGAGCAAAATAACTGCGTAAAACCTTCCTCCTTCTCCAGATGCTTTATTCCTCTCTCTGGGTAAGAAGCTCACAAGGACTGCTTTCTCCGTCCTGGTTTTGGACGCTGCAGTCCTGCTACCTTCCTTCCTTCCAAAGGAATGGAAACTTTCCCATGCATGCAAGTGGCATAACAGGAATCAGCAAAGTCCTGTAAGTTAGGAACGCCGGGCAGTGTCACTGTGAGCGCAGGCTGGTGGGAAAAGAAGGAGTGCTGGTGGAGTGGCTTGTTTCATAAGTCTGGCTTTCCGGACTAGCTTTGCCAAGAATTATATTTGACTGGCTTCCTGGCTGCTTCCAGCATCTGCAGACGCAGTGTTGAAATGCCAAGGCATCAGCCTTGAACGCTGTCTTGGTGTCTGTGGAGCTCTGAGACTGACTCTTCAGTATTAGAGATGATGGTGACTTCTGCACAGGAATGACAGTCATCTGAAACAACCTCTATGGAGCTGTAGCTGCCCATGTAAATAGAACCAGAGTGACGAGCAGAGATACTTTGGCAACTCTGTAATCCAAAGCTTCTTTCAGCTGTCCAGTTTAGCCTTTGTGCTAGAGTATGAAAGCCCCAGGAGGAAATAGACCAAAAAAAGCTGTGGCGTGCAACCATTTTCATTGAGTAGGCTATTTTTATCTTCGATGTGAGATGAAATACACAGAATGGCACAAGCTATGAGTAAGAGCATAAGAACAGCTGTCTGGGCAGATCAAAGGTTTGACTAAGTATCCAGAGCCTGAGGTGCATGGATAGCAAGGTATACAGGAACTGGGTAGTGCACGTGGTATTTCTTACTACTACCCTCTCTGCTTCCAAATACTTTTTGCTCAGGGCTTTTGTGATTTCAGTGCAGTTTCTGTGCTTTTAATACCCTAGTAGCCTTTGTCTCTGTGAGTCTATGCAGTCTCCCTAGTTGGATTTGTTAAAATACATGATATGATTTTGTAATCACCAGAATGGGAATTCATCTGAAAATGTGAATGGCAGTATTAGAAAGGTTGTTTCATGTCAGTGAACAACCCTGACCTGTTTATTTTAGACAGTAACAACAGTTAGTGGGTTAAAGGCTGTTATTTGCTCAGGATAGCAGGAGGGAACTCATCTGTTGGCATTGCCAAGGTAGTGCTTAGTGGGAAACACTAGTTCCCTTTGGCTGCAAAAGTCTCCATTTTCCATCATTTTCACCGGAAACGTAAAGAGCTGTATATTCATTTATAACCTAAGCTGATTCTCACTGCAGAGATAGGAGACTTTTTGTCTTTTGGGTCCTATATTGTGATGACTGGGCTACATTTTTTTCTTAGTCTTACACGAAAAGATCTGAAAGCTGGGGATTTGGTCCCGTTTTCAGATGTAGAGCTCTGCAAGCCTTTGATAGAGATGTTGTGATGGAACGTCACAGAATAAGACAGCTGAAATTATCTTCTCTTTCTGGTGGTTTTGTGTAAGTGCTACAGTTTTACAGATCAGCTTTGTCTGGTAAGTTAATTGCCTTCCTATTATATGTATTTATAGATACATATATAAATATTTATTTATTTAAGACTCATTTAATTGACTTCATGTTTTAGCAGAGAATATTTGATTTTCAACTTAGGAACTGTAGCAGCTTTCATCCTCTCCTGGGTCACTGGATGCCTTTAACTTAGGTTGTAGTCCTGGGTGGGAGGGGGTGTTGAGATCTGGGCAGAAATTCTGTAGGCATTTCTGTAGATCGTCCACTTTCTGAACCTTGGAATAAGGATGTGCAAAAAGGAAACATGCCAGAGAGTCCAGAGGGTTCAGTACAACATGTATATATCTATCCTTATGTTATCACGAGGGTCAGGAGGCAAAAAAAAGTCTCAGAATGCCAATTTCAGAGCGCAAGCAGCTGGATCCTCACAAGCCCTGCCATCGTGCTTACAGCCATTGGTTGGCTGCAGCTGGCTGAGCTCCCTCTTTCTCCTAGGGAGGGCAGAGCAGAAGGAAGGAGCAGTACACAGGGAGCATAGTAAGGTGTTGGGAGAACATCATGAGAGGAGGAAGATAGGAGAAGATGAGTAGTCCCAGAGGTGTAAAAGAAAGGATACTCTAAACTCAGTTTACACCACTGTCTAGGTGATGTGAGTGGTATGAAAAAGCAGCATGCTAAGCTCAGTCTTACAGTTTGAATCAGCAGAGACTATTACAGACTGTAAAGAGGAAAGCTGGCAGCAGTGATGGTCTGGCTGGGGAGGTACAGCTGCAGGAAGAGACGTGCAGGGAAGGGACAGGGAGGCTGAGAGCACGGACAGCAAAGAAGCAAAATCTCGCTTGGGCTGCAGCTCACCAAACTGCTGTAAAAGTTACAAGGGAAAGTGCAGCTTCTTCCTGTGTGCACAGTGTATATGGTTGAAGGTGTCATGGTCAAGAGAAGATAATATTCCAGTTTTGCTGCTAAGCTCGGATACACCCTGTTGCCTCTGTGTGCCTCAGCACACTCCTTTCCTTTTGTGTATTTCGGCCAGAAGCCATTCTGAGCAGGAGCAAGTTTTGGAAACATTGGTTTTTGGCTGTGGCAGATCCTCATCAAGAGTTCCACGCTCCCACAGCCTCTGACATCCCTCCTTCAGATGTGCCCTGCTCAGCTCTCTGTGTTTTACCCAAATCAGGGAAATACCATTGAGATGATCTGGGTGGGAATACGTGAGGGAGGATATATTTCACACACAGAAGGTTGCAAAGAATTATTCTAGAGTCCAGATCATGGCCACATACAGCGCTGAAGGAGTGGAACTGCCACGTGGCTGTGGACAGGAGGGAGGACAGAGACAAGACCAGGCCAGCACCATGGGACCACAGCCCCACAGTGTGCCTGCAGTAGACGGTAATACAGACTTCCTCCAGGGCAGCGTGGGTTTTGGCCTCTCCTTCCTACAGGCCAGGAGGGCTGAAATAGTACTTCCAAATCCACAGAGCAGGGCATGAGCACAGCAAAAGCAAAAACCAGAAGTCTGCTGTTACACTGTGCCAACACTGCACACCCACAGCTCAACTCTTTTTGAGTTGGTAAATCTGGTGGTGTCAGCTGGGGCCTGGAAGCACTGATGGAGGAAGATGAACAAGCTTCAGCTGCGAAGTTGCAGACCAACTTTTTTTGGCCTGACAACAAGAGCCAGTTTGTGCTCTGGGAGATTTGTTCCCTCTTCAGTGATTTCAGTACTGGCTGATGGTTTGTTGTCAGAGCCAACTGTCATTCATCGTAAAGAAAATGCCCGTCTGTCTCATGTGTTTGCTTGTAGCTGACAGTGTTGGAATTGTGCATTAGCAGCATGACCTACCAGCATCAGTTCACAAGTGAAGCCTTTAAAAAGAAGCAGATTTTATGATAGGAGATGTTTGTTAAGCGTAAGGTACATTCATAACCTTAGATACTTCCAGACACTGGCTTCCACTATGCACAAACACCCATATTCTGTCCTGTCAGCCCTTCTTCCTAAAAGAATCCAAACCCTAATGAGAATGAGAAAAATAACCCAGAATGAGAAAAATAAAATTATTCCAAGCAGGCTTCATTATGCATGCAAGAAAAGTGCCTTAGAGCCTGTTAAGAAAAAAGAATTACAGGTTGTGTCGCAAACTGCAGCCTGTCAACTACTGCGTCAAGTCAGTGGTTTTGCACCAGACTGTGTCTGTCTGGAGAGGTGTTATCTACAGGGAGAGGAGCGTGGGGTTGGAACAGGCTGCCTGTATCAGCCAGGCCAGGCCCTCGTTACCAGCAGACAGCTGTGACTGAGAGCACCCCAGAAGTGCCAAGTGAGACTCGCAGGCTGCCACTTATTTCAGGGCTCTTCAGTGCACCGAAGGTTCTGATCATGAGGTCCCTGAAAGCAGAGGGAATCTTTCCAGTGGTTTCTGTGAGTTTGGGATCATATGAGATGAAGAACAGAGGGAGAGCTCCTTTAATCCTCTAATCTCTTCAAAGTATTGTGATTTCTTGCAGGTGATTTTCTTCCCATGAGCAAAATGGCTTTTGTGTTGACAGCATCTCTTTAAATAGCAGAAAAAATGGATATAGCCTACTTAGAAGGAGGTTTTTCTGGTCCCAGTGGGTGAACCTCACGTTTTACGAACACAAAATAGTCCTGTGAACACCTGAGACTTGATATCCCAGACCGATGCTGGTATGAGTGCAATTACCCATTTGCACTGCTGTAACAGAGCTGTATTTAGAGTCCCTGAAACACAGGCACAGAAATCTATGCCAACCAGACTAGATTCCTGCCTGAACTTTCCCTGAACTGTTGTGGCTGGGCTGATCAGACCGTGGCTTTCTGCTCAGTCTCATCTGGGTCAGGAATGGCAGGTAAGCTGCAGACTTGATGTTCATCAGAATTTGCTTCTTTCCCTGCAGCTGCAATGCTGAGACTGCTGCCAAGCCCCCCTCTGAGGGACAGTGTGATCTGAAGGAAGACGATCAACCACCTCCAGAGGACAGCCGGCAAGCCACAGCAATGTCCATGGCAGCAGAGAGCTGGGAGGATAAGACAAGCAGTGAGAAATCCAGCGACACTCAACCTGCAGGGAATGTAAGGGAGAGGAATTCACTTATTTTGTGTGTTTGTTTAGGACTTTTTCTTGTCAGAAGCTCTAAAAGGTCTCTTTGTTGTAGAAGCTGGGCAGCTTGGCAGCTGAGATCACATCAGCTCCCATGATCAATTTATCAGAAGGATTTCTAGTGCCTATTTTATTACACTTAAGGAAGTGGGAGTCAGTTGTGTGCCCCTGCCTATCTGCCACTGCAGGGAGCTCAGCAGTAAGCTTTCACCATGCCACCACCCCTTCGTTGCTGCACTGCCCAAAAGATCACCCAGGTCCTTCTCTTGTCCCCACGTAGTCAATTCACTAATGTAGGTGAGGCTTAAAGGCCTGGACCAGCAGCTCTGAAATATTCACAGATCAGAGGGAAACAAAGTTAGATCCCTGGAGGACTGGCGCAGTTGCCACTTTAGAGCCTTAGCCAGGGCTATGTTGTTTGCTTCTCCATGCTTATTCGACAGCTGTGGCCCAGCCACCACTGAGCCACTGTACTGACAGCTACAGAGCCACAGGGGAGAGGAGTCCTTGCTGTTGAAACTAAGCAAGACAGAGGGACCTGGGGTTTGTGATCATAGAATCATAGAACATCCCAAACTGACCGTGTGGAAGAGCTGCATTTAAAACCACACTGCTAATGAATTGCCTTTTTCCCTTTGGCAACTGAAATCCAGTGGCTGTAAACCAGACATTGCTTTGACTGCTGCCTTGCTCCAACTCCACTTACCTTTCTTGCAGACCTGCAGTCCCAGCTGCCGCCGATCCAGCTCTGACATCGTCCATGAGAGCACGGATGGTGCCAAGGCCCAGAGGGAGTGCCGGCTGCGGCCGCATTTCAGTGACCCCATGCCAACAGACTCAGTGAAGAGGAAGCAGCTGGAGCTGAAAATTGCAGCTGCAGCACGGCAACATGCACAGAAACGCCGGCAGGAGCGAGACTATGGTACACACATTCTGTACTCTGTGGTGGGCCAGATGCTTAGACCTACTATTCTAGTGTAAATATGGTGTAACTCTACTGACCCAGGGGAGAGAAGCACTCCAGATTTAACCCTGATATACAAGAAATCAGGATCTATCCTGCTGTGTCTCTGTCCCTGTCTGGCAGATGGCAGCGGGAGAGAGAGTCCAAACAAATTGACAGGTAGAGGCAGTGCAGGGAAGACAGGCTTCACCTGGGAGCCAATTACTTCTGATCCCCACTCCCTAACTTTCCAGCAGCAAAACTGGAGGGGAGACAGCCAACAGCTCTGCTTTCATCAGATCTCCCGACCGGGGCCCCTGCTGCTTGTGGCTGTGCCACTTTGAGTTCCCCAGGTGAGCTCTGTTCAGCTGGTAGTGCCTGTAATGATTTGTGTCTGTTCTCAGGTCCAGTGGTAGCAAAAGCCAACCTTGGCCACGGCAGCAGCTTTGATGAGACTCGCCGTGCCCCACGTGGCTCCCTCCGTTCCAGACGTCACTGGAGCAACGTCAGCAGCCTGAGCACAGACAGCGGGATTGTGGGCGTGAACGATGTCCGTGATGACCTGGAGCCCAGTGAGGCCACCCGTACCAAGTCTGCAGAGGTGGAGAGGGCAGACAGCGGCATTAGCCAGATGTCAGCCAGGAAGTGGAGGAACAGGGCATCTGAAACACTGAGCTCCCTGCAGGCCTGGGAAGCCCATCGGCCCTGTACTGACTGTGGAGAAAGGGACCTCCCAGTAGAAACAGATATGCAGAACTGTAATCAGAGGCGGGCTGACCTCTGTGAGAAGTGCCGCAAGCGTAGGACGGAGCGCAAGGAGTCTGTGCTGGAGTTTGTCAACACGGAGGCCAGCTATGGAGAGGACCTGCGCATCATCAAAGAGGAGTTCTACCTTCCCATGCAGGCAGCTGGGCTGCTGAGTCAGGAGCAGCTCCTTGGCATCTTCAGCAATATTCAGGAGCTCATTGACCTCAATGAAAGCTTCCTAGAGATACTTCAGGAAGAGATCGATCAGGCCTTTGATCAGGTATGATGCCTGTGTGCTGAACTGGGCAGGTAGGAATAGTTTTTGTGTTAGTGAGGCAGCACAGCTGGAGTAGGGGGATTAGGAGGTAGGATCATGGGTTCTGGTCATCTGCCCGGTCCCTTGTTCCCTCAATTATTGTAATCCAGTGATTGCAGTAGATTTGTGCCAGGTCACAGCTGCTGGCCTCACTCTACCATGGTAATGCCACTGCCTTTACCAGGTCATCAGCCATTCATCCCATTAACAGGACCTAATTGTCCTATTACCAAAGTTAGCTTTAAGCCAGATAGCTCGGATACTTTAAAGAGTGTGACCACGGGGTCACAGAGCTCAGCTTGGTCTGGCCAGCATAAGAGGACCAAGCTTGCAGGCCACATGCTTACCCTACCCTGAGCTGCTGTGAGGTTGCAGTTTATTGCAGCTTGCCTGTAGGCTGGTTGCAGGGCCAGACAGCACAGGTTGCTCCCTGCTCTGGTGACAACTTGTACCTACTTACAGCACTGCATATCAGTTGCTTCTACTGATGCATTCTGCCTTGTGTGAAGAATTCTCCTATCCCACCACTGTAGTGGGTAGAGGGCAGAGAAATATAAATAAGTGTCTAGAACAGCAGTTGCTGCAAAGGACAAATAAACAGCTTCACACCCTCCTTTCTTTGAGGAATCAAACCCCACTCATTGCTTTGTCAGTTTCACCAGGACATTTGTTCTCTAGGAAACACATTCCTCCTCTCCCTCTCTGAAACCCTGCACATCAATGTGACTCAGAAACTGACAGCCTCTCTCATGCACCTGGCACACTGAAGACAGATAAGCACTGTGGTTGTCCTCTGTGCATAATTTCTTGAGACAATGGCTTCTACAGAGCTGTGGATTTCCCTGTTTCCTCCTCCATGTTGCCCTTTGCAGTCACAACTCAGTACTGCATCAAAAAGCTGCCAGCAGAGCACTGCTCCCTCTCTTGCTGCTGAAATGAGCAGTAGTAGCAGAGCATATCAGCACGCACCTACACAAAGATAAAAGCATGATGTGGCACAAGATGCTTACGTTTCTGATTGGTCTGAAAATCAAAGAGCAATTTACTATGAAATTTATTTTTCAGTTAGGCATCAAAGTAGCCAGCAGGCGTGCAACTGATGGAGATCCTGCTTCCCAGCCAGCCCAGTTGCTCAGAACAAATGCAGAAGTTGCTAATTGCCATGGCTATTCCCTGAGTTACATGCTGCCCCTGCCCCTTTGAGCCTAAACTTTCTCTGTTAATTTATGCATTAGTGTAATGGCAGACCTGCCAGCAAGAAGGGCCACTGAAAACCCTCCTGATTAGAAGGGTGACTCTGGCCTTTAGCCCCTGGTCTATTGAGCTGTTTGAACCCGCAGAAGCAGAGAAGACATTTCTTTACATGTAGAAGAGCAAACAGGTAGAGCAGCTTCCTTTCCCCTCCCCATGTGCTGCTTGTTCCCGGACATGCAGGGACCGCCTTTCCTCCAACAGGGTGAGCCCGCTTGTGTGCTCACCAGATCCTACAGCAAGTTTGTAGCGTTAGGACTGAATGCAGGCTCTGTGCTTGTGCTTCTCCTGAGCTAACCCAGCAGGGGCTGTATTGCATGCTTGCAGGGGGATGATGACCTGATGACCGTGTGCATCGGAGAAATATTTCTAGAGTTCGTCAACATGTTGCCGGCCTTTCAGACCTACTGTCTTCAGCAGTCCTCCTCTGTGAACATGCTCAATGCTCTGGAAAAGGAGAAAGAGTTGCTCAGGTGAGAAGAGAGGGCATCACGCTGAGGGCGAAGCCTTTGTCAGCTCAACTAGATCAAAGTTTTGATGCTATTGTTCGTTAGGGATGAGAGGTCTTGGGGTGAGGAGCTTACTTTATGCTTCAGAATATGTTTGGCCCTCAGTATGCTCGGTGAGGCAGCCTGTTGGTGTCCATCTATATATGGTGTTTTGTGGTATCGGTGTTTGCTCACTGACGACAGAGCTTAGCTTTCACTAAGCAACACCCAGCTAAGAACATTCTCAGTCCCTGCACCAGAGCACGGTTTGGATTTCCACCGGAAAAAACCACTGGGTTGAGTATGCATGACTCGAATGTTTCCCATTCCGAGCCCCAGCCTGCTGGGCGAGTCATTTCTCTGTTTCCACTGCAACAGCTATCAAATGATGACAGTACCAAATTCTTATGTAGAGAGCTTTGCAGTCAAATGATGAAAGAACCGACAAATTTATGTAATCTGATATAAGCTGATGTATCTGCCTCGGGCCTATGTCAGTGTGTAGTAGAGAAAGATCACACCCTCACTGTTCTACAGTGATTAACAGATGACTGCTAGGATATTACATTCTAGCGTACCAGGCCCCTTGTCACTGTTCTGCAGCTGAGCATGGCTGCAGACATTTTAGTTTTTGAGAGGACTGAATTCACAAGGCTGCTAAAACCAGAGCGGCACTCAGCAGCTGTCAGCCCCTCGCTGCTCCTTTGCATTCAGGATTGCAGCATCTGCTGACAAAACAGCCACCGTTTCACTCCTTCTTCTTAAATCCCTGCAGAATATTCCTCAATGTGTCCCAGAATGACAACACGGCACTGCGACGGATGAACTTGAGGTCCTTTCTGATGGCCCCTTTGCAAAGGGTCACGAAGTACCCACTGCTGCTCAGCAGAATCATCAAGGCCACCACTGAGTACCACCCAGATCACGGCAGCTTGCGGGAGGCCAAGAGCCGCATCGAGTCCCACCTGGAGCACATCAACATGAAAACCAAGCAGGAAGGGAACACGTGGACCCTCCGCTCCTTTCGCCAAGACAGCAAGAAGAAGAGGGAAGTCATCAACATCGAAATGAGGGAAACTGCCCTGAAAACTGTGGGATGGCTGCGGGAGGAAACACGATTTGTGATGGAGGGGTCTCTGCAGCTGGCCCAGCCCCCTGACGGCCAGTGGGTAAAGAAAGGCAGCAAGACCCTGAAGTTCCAGAACATGCAGGTCCTCCTCCTGGTGAATGTGAAACGTGTGTCTGAGTCCAGCCTGGAGTCAGCTGAGCCCGGGCCTGTGAAGGATGCCGTGCTGGTACTCATCAGGGACAAAAATAATGGAAAGTTCCATTTGCTCAGGGAGCCCTTGAGGCTGAGTAATTGCATTGTCTCCACGGATCCTGACTGTGACGACACTTTCGAACTCATTGAAATCAGGAGGGAGGCGTTTGTGTTCCGGGACAGCGACCGGGCACGGACTCACCACTGGTTCCGGCAGATCAGGAGATACTCGCGGGAGTTGGGCTCCTGGAAGAAGCGTCGGAACGCGCTGCCCAACATCATGATCAGCACGCCTCATACCAGGCCCTGAGTCCTGCATGGGCAGCACGCAGTGACGCTGCGCTTGGCCAGAGCCACGTGCGGGGACCGCTGAGAGCCGCTGGCTTGAACTTGCTCTGCTTCGTCGACAGCACTGAAAGGAGTCTGACACATGAACTACTGAGCAGCGCTGGAAGCGAGTGTCACAGCCTAATCCTGGCCTCCAGCCTCGGGACTCAGAGCCCGTTTGTGGCTGATGTACATACACAGGAGGGCCTGCTGAGGAGCAGACCTCTGGAGGAAAATCATGAGTGTAACTTGTTAATATTGCACTGCGGGAGAATGACGTATGATGCTTGCATTTGCATGAATTCTGTTGAAAGCCAGTCTTGATAACATGAGAGAGGTTTCCACCGTTGACTATATTTCATCAGCATTAGGTAAAGTCAGGGTCAAAATTAGGCGCAGTATTATGCAGAAGAGGAGGAAAGTTGGAGAAAAGTTTTCCATCATTACTACTAAAGACTGTATTTCATTTTTCAATTGTCTTTGGTCAAAATACTTGTTTTGAAAGGTCTTTCATATTTAATCCAAACCAAATAGGAGTCAACTTACTCAGACCCAGCTGCATGCACACAAAAAAGGTCAGACAGTAAAAGGGTTTCTTGCTCTCTCACGTGTGCACCCCAAATACATGTAAAGACCCTGGGAAGAGCAGTATCCCCACACTGGAAGCCTGTATTTAATGGACTTAGAGACTGAAACATTACAGTGCATCTAAAATATCTCAGAACTGTATGTAAATATGGCTCTGCTACCACTAATAGTGAACTGAAAATGCAATTATTTAAATGATGTAATCTAGTGTATTTCAAAATTTAACTGGAAGGACCAATTTACATTGTCCTGTAGAGAAACATAAAAGGTTTTAATAATTATGCTTCGATGCCTTTAGGTGGGTATTTTTTAGAAGAAATATTTGGGTTTTCTGGAGCAGATATTTCATTGGATGTGAGTGGCGTTTGAGTGAACGATGTGCCTGTGTCTCCTGAACGGGATTCAGAGGTAGTCCTAATGAAACTGGGAGAACAGTGCAGCCCTGCTACCCTAAGAAACAATAGACTGGCACAAAACGTTATGCCCTGGCCACAGTCCTGTCTGGGCAGGTCAGGCCCCGGTATGTGGGAAACCAGAGCTGAAACTGAGACCACAAAGCTCCCCTGTAAGGTCCAGCCTCTCTCAGTTCCTCAGCAGGGAAATTACTTGAAGCTGAACAATGGTAAAAGGCAAAAAGGACCTAACCTTTTCAGCCTGACATTACCACTGACTGTGGCCCTGTGATTACACCAGCAGCAAAATGCCATGCTGTGACTAACACGACAAAGGCCATGTTACAGCCCGAGAGGCTAAATTAAAGGAGCCTGAATTTTGGTTGGTGAATCTCCAAGAACAGTCCTTAAATGTTCATTCAGATCTCCAGGGTAAGGACAAAGCCGATCAGCATTATTCGCCATCAACAAGACTCTTCTGATACACACAAGGAGCACATTTATGTATCTCTCCAGAGATCAGCATCAGCTATCCCACAGACAAAGGCAGACAGCGCTGCCTCCACAAAGGTGGGTAGGCTCTGATCCTGTAAGGTCCCCGTTGACCCAACACTCAAGTAGGCCTCCACAGGGTATCCAGGTTTGTCCCTCTGCTGCAGCTGCTGGGGCTCCTTGCTCTGCTCTGTGTGCTGAAGCAGACACCAGCAGTGAAACACGCCTACTGGCTGCATTTTCTCTTTAGTGCTTTGTTTTGTCCGTGAGGAAATAGGAGTATTTGCATCCTCTGGAGACGTTGCAAACATATATCCAAGATGAGGGTGGCGGCACGCTGCAGCGAGCCATAGCTGGCAAGATGCCTGTCAGGGCAGCAGCACAAGTGAGCTGGCGTTCCCTCCGGCTATTTGTAGCTGTTAGTCAACAAATTGTTTGTTCCCCAAAACAGGCACTGAACAGCCAGTGAATAGCATGAGGCATTTATTTTAATTTGTTGTTTGTTTTTCAAATGAATTGACACAGAAGCAGAGCAGCTGCTGGATGGAGACTTCTGCGATGCTCTCCTGACAGATCCGCATCGAACCGCCTTTGAGCCTCATTCTCATACCATGCAAAAAGCAAAGGCTTGTTGTGCCTTCATTTTCTCTCCCACAATCAGGGCGATGCAGCATCCTTCTCTTCATTACCTCCTGCAGCAGTTATGGTTAAGAGAAGGCACGAGGACAGTAAGCGTAATACATTACCCACATGGCAAGTGGCTTTCACAGCCACAGAGAGCTGCTGCTGCTTCCTGAGATGCCAATTACTTTCCAGCGTTTTTCCAGTTCTCTCCACTCCAATTCACACTCAAAACCAGAGGTGAACTGTTGGTACAGTCGTATCTTTAAATCAAGCTATCACCGGTCCCCTTGGCTGCTCCAAAAGGTTAGGGAACAACAAGTCTATGGAATAGGTCTAATTTTCAGCATCAGTCTTGCATTTGGATGATGATTCAGTTTTTCAGGTTCTGGGTTCTTCTAAGTATGACGGGAAACGCTGCCAGGCAGGCTGCTGCAAACACTGCCTATTTCCTCTGCACCAGCCACACTCCCCAAAGCAAGCCCATAAATAATCGCCCTGTGTTATGAACAGAACATGTACATGGTGCCATAGCCCTGTCCTAAAAAAAGCTACGGCCAGGGAACAGTACAACCTCTTGGGTCTGGGACATGTGCTATGGGAAGGGACAGACTGACTGTGGAACACGCCCCACTAGACAGTTGTGTTTTGGCTGTTATTTTACGTATCCAGTGTGTACTCAGCTGCTTGCCTGCTTTTAAATTACAGGTGTTGAGAGGGAGCACGGCACTGAGCGGTCTCTCCGGCCCCGCGGACACTCGTGCTGTGGGGTGAGCCTGCACGGGAAGGGTGAGCAGTGCCAGCACGTTGACCGGGCAGTAAGTTTCCATAATCCTCAGCTACCTTTCTGAACCTGGATGGTCCCTCTCCTGGGAAGCTGCAGGTCTTTCAGTCTCACATGCACACATCCTCCTGGGCAGCCCTAGAGATTAGCCGTGTGGTATTTTTCCATTTCTGATTAAGCTGACCAAACGCTGTCATAACACACGGTACTCGGGAGCAGCTACAAGCCAAGGAAGTAATTATTTGTTCCAAACTGATCTTCTTAGGGCTGTACGGTACTTTTATGCCTCTCAGAATTCATGAGTGACAAAACTAAGATGACTTCTCCAGACTCCTTCCAACTGATCTTGTTGGCATAAGGAGGACAGAAGGAAGAGAGATCCTTCTGGGATAAAGGGGGAAAAAAAGAAGAAAGTCAGATTATTCCCTTAATTCATCCGAACTCATAAAGAACCATTAGCAGGAATTTAGTATGAATCTTACTGGTAACTTACCAGGGAAAAAAAGAGGGGGGGGGAAGGAATTGACAGTCTGTATCATAGAGTTTGGGATCAAAAGGCACCCAGTAAGACAATGCTGGATTAAGATCTCCCCATGAGATTAAGTCCCAAAGAAGGAGAGAAAATCCACTCCAGGAGTAAGCATGCTGGGTGGGAGAGCCTGGGGGAAAAAAAGCAACGATATAAGGAGGTAAAAACTAACAGCTTTAGAAAGCAGGGATTTCTGCTTTAGAGAAAGATCTCTCTTTAGGCTGAAGAAACAGGTGAATCTCATTCTGTCCCCAGCATCCTCAGGGGGACGAGGATTCAAATTTTCTGGCATCACATCAAAGATACCTCTTCAGGGTTTCTGGATAAGGCATCTTTTGGGGATGCCAGTTTAGTACACATGCTGAGGATCTCACATTTTCCCCAGCAGATGTTTGGGTGTTTGTTCACCCATAGCGTGAACGTGCAGCTGAACAAAGGTTCAGACAAGAGCATGCTCCCCCTTCCTTCAAGCAAGGGCTTGTTTTGGGACTGTCACTCTCCCCTCAGGCAGGGCAGTGCCCCAGCGATGGCTGCCCAGAGCATGCCAGAAGTGGCAGTGAACACTGAGAGAAAAACCTGCCTGGAAATGTGCATCTTAAATAATTTAGTGTACAAGAGATGCTGTGCCGTAAAGGACCGTTCCTTTCAAAGTCAAACACTTTGTGACACCCCTTGAACTGAACAGGCAGCCAGCTCTCTGGACAGCCCCTGCATTTTAATGGAGCTGCACCACGTGACCAAACAGCAGACAGTCCTTTGATGAGGGAGGATGGGATGCTGGTGAGCGGCCGAGGTCAGTATCCACAGGCAGACCCAGGAGTCATCCGTGTTTACTCTCTGCTGTTGTTAATTGCCTTGGTGTGTAATGACTTTACCGGCTGAAAAAGGGGTGTGAGGTTCTACACCTCAGAAGGCATCACTTTGCCATAAAGGAAGGCATGTTGTTTGCCCAAAGAGAAAATCCTTGGCAGTTCCTAACAACTGGAAGCAGTTAATGACTGCAAGAAAATCAGGCAACTTAGCAGATAGCACTACAGCTCAGCAAACACTTATATCAGGCACCGCAGGGTGAGGAAGGAGCCTCCCTCTGTATGCTGGCACACGGTGTGCGGCGCTGTGCAGCGAACCGGGCTTGGAGCAAGCATCTCCGAAAAGGATTGTTTCAGCTAGAGCAGTTCCTTAATCCAGTTCATTGCACAAAGGCGTGTGCTGGCACCAGAAAAGGGCAGTCTGGAGGTGATGATGTGCCCTTTAACAACTGCCAGCTCAAAGAGGGTGCTGGGCTCAGGCTGCAGTTTATCAGTTCCAGCAGACAGAGCTGGTTAAACAACCACCATGAGGTCTCTGCTGCATCCTGTGCTATGGCGCTGCTCACCCCTATTTCCTGAGCGGTTTCAGGTCAGTACTTTCATTGATCTGCAGGGATTGAACAGGCAGCGCTATAAACAAACAAAAGTTCATCGACTATTTGAGTGCCCTTTTTTACTGAAGCAAAGAAGAAGCAGAGAAATGACGTCAAGACGGAGGAAAAAAGCTGTAAGCAAATACAAAGACAATCCAAGAGAGCGCTCGTTGGAACACATTTCAGGCTGAAGTGGTTCGGAGAACAGCTGTGCTGGCTGTTGAGTCAGACTCTCCAGTGCTCCTGCACTGACTCACTGCCTCCCCTCCCAGCTGCCCGCACACACTGCACAGTGTGTTCAGCACCAAGTAGGAGTTTGGAGTTAAACATCTCATCTATTATGAGCCATCGAGTTTCTGCAGCCTTCAGAGCTCTGCCTCTCCTTGGCATTCCCTGCTGGCTGACCTACTCCGTTACTGCTGGGAAAGGGAAGGGTTTAAAAGAGAGACCTCCAACTCAAATATGAACCTTCCCTTCTTTTCTCTGCTCCCAGCTGTGGGACATAAGTACAGCTTATTTAGCACCAGCATGAAGTGCAGATTCACCATCCAGGCCAGGAGATCCTACAAGCTATCTGCCCAGAGGAAGCTGCAGAAAGACACATGTACCCATCTTTCCCTGCTGTTGCTTAGGGAGAATGTTTGCTGTTTCTTATTCCCTTCCCCAGCCCCAGCCTGGGAAATACACCATGCAGACTGGCTCTTGCAAGTAATGCTTTTCCAGAGGAAGATGCTAAGCTCTCTCAGAACCTAGGACCAGAAAAGAACAAGGGGTTTGCTAAACACCCCAGGGGGAGGTGACGCTGCAGTGTCAGGCACTTGCTCTTCATACAGCCTTTGAAAAAACAGTGCCATGACTTGCAGGCTTTGGAAGCCCTCAGATACTTGCTCTTCCAGTTGTCCCTCTCACAGTACCTGCATGTCTGCGTGTGTGGCACAGCACTGCTGTCTCACCAGCTGCAGAAAGCCACGGGAGATACAGAAGCTGGAGGATCTGGCATCTACTAAGAAACTGTGTAAGTATATGGGATTCCACGTCAGGAAGCAGAGCTGTTCCATGGCCAAACACATACAGGGCTGCTGGGACACTAAGCCAACACAAAGCTTTAACACATCCTGCAACCAGAAACCCATCCTGCCAGGTGGCCTCGCATCCCAAGCCCCAATGCCAAGAGCCCTCTAACCTGAGTGGCACCAGCCTGATGCTCAGGAAGCCTCTAATTCCTCTGCTCCCACGCATTTCCTGTGTAACCTCGGTCTCAGTCTCAGAGCCTTCGGGTGTTGCTTCGTGAGCCTTTGCTTTTGATGGTAGAACTGGCTTAATTCCTTCCTTCCTCCCACCTCCACAGGGTTGAAGTGCGAAAGAAGCAAACAGCGGCATAAGGTGAGAACAAACACACACTTTTAAAGCTGGACTCAGCACCAGGGGCCTCAGGAAGTTATACCCTCATTTTCCTCAGTTGTGATAGGGGGACACTGCCATCTGCCTATGTTATGTGGCAGGGTGAGGACAAACACTAAATATTATGAGACACTCTGAAGATAAACCTTGCCACATCTTGGACATGGCACTAATAGGCTCCTCCATATCTATTTTAACTTGTTTAACAATTAATTATTTTTTTTAAGCCTATCAAATCTGCGTGCAGCCTGACCAGCACTCTGCTTACCAGCTGGTGACAGCGCTCCATGTAACAGCATGCACCCCAAATGAGCCCACATACAGCTGGAGGCTGGATTTAAACGATGATACTTCAAGTCAGACTCCCAGGAAGGAAAGGCAGAACACATAATCAGACAACAGGCAGAGTTACCAAATGGCCAAAGAACAGTTTTTATTGGCCAAAGTAACCAAAAAACCATTTTCTTCCAATAAACAAAATAAAAACATAACTGAAACAATGGGAAATGTTTGTCAACTAAGTGAAACACTAACTAACTCACGGAAGCTTGATTGTTCATATTCAGCCTCTGGAAATACTCCTCCTTCTAAACAATCTGCTTCTCTCCCTTGCGCTACTGCACCCCCTGAAGGAAGAAAGTGGAAAGGCTCGAAGTCATTGAGGACAAGAGAACAAATGCACTGCGAAGTACAGATCTGTCCGTTTGCACAGATGGAAAAGGCTGTTGGTATCTGCAACTATCTCACATGCAAAGTATCCGGCATTAATAGTTTCCCTTTTTGGGGGCACACATTTTACTACATGAACTTTTTTTTTTTAACCCAGGCAATGGTACAATCATGGCCTGTACAGGTTGTTAAAGCTCAAATCCTACCTGCACTTTGTCAATTCACACTTCTGTACTCATACACTTTGCTAGTTCAAGAGAAAATAGAAAGTTACAGAGTTCCTAATGTAAATGACTGTGTTGAAACTCAACATTTACTCATGTAGGCAAATGAGACAGCAGTCAGTGAGAGCAGATAGCTGAGAAAGCCCTGTACGCTCTGGCAGCAGGCACCTCGGAGGGGAGAAATGAGAAAGATGC